>JBBPBP010000698.1:6113-38587 GCA_037974735.1 Cicer chorassanicum
AACATTTAGGTCATTTTCGTCCTCCCTAGGCTTATTCTCATCCAATTAGGGTTTTTAACCAATCTTGTGCATCCAACAAGTGATTTTGTGTCATTGGTTGAACATTTAGGTCATTTTCGTCCTCCCAAGACTTATTCTCGTCCAATTACGGGTTTTAACCAATCTTGTGCATCCAATAAGTACATTTGTGTCATTGGTTGAACATTTAGGTCATTTTCATCCTCCCAAGGCTTATTCTCGTCCAATTAGGGTTTTTTACCCAACTTGTGCATCCAACAAGTGATTTTGTGTCATTGGTTAAACATTTAGGTCATTTTCGTCCTCCCAAGACTTATTCTCTTCCAATTAGGGTTTTTAACCAATCTTGTGCATCCAATAAGTGATTTTGTGTCATTGGTTGAACATTTAGGTTATTTTCGTCCTCCCTAGGCTTATTCTTGTCCAATTAGAGTTTTTAACCAATCTTGTGCATCCAATAAGTACATTTGTGTCATTGGTTGAACATTTATGTCATTTTCAACCTCCCTAGGCTTATTCTCGTCCAATTAGGGTTTTTTTACCAATCTTGTGCATCCAACAAGTGATTTTGTGTCATTGGTTGAACATTTATGTCATTTTCGTCCTCCGAAGACTTATTGTCGTCCAATTAGGGTTTTTTACCAATCTTCTGCATCCAATAAGTACATTTGTGTCATTGGTTGAACATTTAGGTCATTTTCGACCTCCCAAGGCTTATTCTCGTCCAATTAGGGTTTGTTACCAATCTTGTGCATCCAACAAGTGATTTTGTGTCATTGGTTGAACATTTAGGTCATTTTCGTCCTCCCAAGACTTATTCTCGTCCAATTAGGGTTTTTAACTAATCTTGTGCATCGAATAAGTACATTTGTGCCATTGGTTGTACATTTAGGTCATTTTCGACCTCCCAAGGCTTATTCTCCTCCAATTAGGGTTTTTTACCAATCTTGTGCATCCAACAAATGATTTTGTATCATTGGTTGAACATTTAGGTCATTTTCGTCCTCCCAAGTCTTATTCTCGTCCAATTAGGGATTTTAACAAATGTTGTGCATCCAATAAGTACATTTGTGTCATTGGTTGAACATTTAGGTCATTTTCGTCCTCCCAAGGCTTATTCTCGTCCAATTAGGTTTTTAACCAATCTTGTGCATCCAATAAGTGATTTTGTGTCATTGGTTGAACATTTAGGTCATTTTCGTCCTCCCAAGGCTTATTCTCGTCCAATTAGGGTTTTTAACCAATCTTGTGCATCCAATAAGTGATTTTGTGTCATTGGTTGAACATTTAGGTCATTTTCATCCTCCCAAGGATTATTGTCGTCCAACAGGGATTTTAACCAATCTTGTGCATACAATAAGTGATTTTCTGTCATTGGTTTAACATTTAGGACATTTTCGTCCTCCCTAAGCTTATTCTCGTCCAATTATGGTTTTTAACCAATCTTGTGCATCCAATAAGTACATTTGTGTCATTGGTTGAACATTTAGGTCATTTTCGTCCTCCCAAGGCTTATTCTCGTCCAATTAGGGTTTTTAACCAATCTTGTGCATCCAATAAGTGATTTTGTGTCATTGGTTGAACATTTAGGTCATTTTCGCCCTCCTTAGGCTTATTCTCGTCCAATTAGAAATTTTAAAAAATCTTGTGCATCCAATAAGTGATTTTGTGCCATACGTTGAACATTTAGGTCATTTTCGTCCTCCCAAGTCTTATTCTCGTCCAATAGGGTTTTTAACCAATCTTGTGCATCCAATAAGTACATTTGTGTCATTGGTTGAACATTTAGGTCATTTTCGTCCTTCCAAGGCTTATTCTCGTCCAATTAGGGTTTTTAACCAATCTTGTGCATCCAATAAGTGATTTTGTGTCGTTGGTTGAACATTTAGGTCATTTTCGTTCTCCCAAGGATTATTCTCGTCCAATTAGGGGTTTTAACCAATCTTGTGCATCCAATAAGTACATTTGTGTCATTGGTTGAACATTTAGGTCATTTTCGTCCTCCCAAGGCTTATTCTCGTCCAATTAGGGTTTTTAACCAATCTTGTGCATCCAATAAGTGATTTTGTGTCATTGGTTGAACATTTAGGTCATTTTTGTCCTCCCTAGCCTTATTCTCTTCCAATTAGGGTTTTTAACTTATCTTGTGCATCCAATAAGTGATTTTGTGTCATTGGTTGAACATTTAGGTCATTTTCGTCCTCCCTAGGCTTATTCTCGTCCAATTATGGTTTTTAACCATTCTTGTGCATCCAATAAGTGATTTTGTGCCATTGATTGAACATTTAGGTCATTTTCGTCATCCCAAGGCTAATTCTCGTCCAATAGGGTTTTTAACCAATCTTGTGCATCCAATAAGTACATTTGTGTCATTGGTTGAACATTTAGGTCATTTTCGTCCTCCCAAGGCTTATTCTCGTCCAATTAGGGTTTTTAACCAATCTTGTGCATCCAATAAGTGATTTTGTGTCATTGGTTGAACATTTAGGTCATTTTCGTCCTCCCTAACCTTATTCTCGTTCAATTAGGGTTTTTAACCAACCTTGTGCATCCAATAAGTACATTTGTGTCATTGGTTGAACATTTAGGTCATTTTCGTCCTCCCAAGGCTTATTCTCGTCCAATTAGGGTTTTTAACCAATCTTGTGCATCCAATAAGTGATTTTGTGTCATTGGTTGAACATTTAGGTCATTTTCGTCCTCCCAAGGCTTATTCTCGTCCAATTAGGGTTTTTAACCAATCTTGTGCATCCAATAAGTGATTTTGTGTCATTGGTTGAACATTTAGGTCATTTTCATCCTCTTAAGGCTTATTCTCGTCCAATTAAGGTTTTTAACCAATCTTGTGAATCCAATAAGTACATTTGTGTCATTGGTTGAACATTTAGGTGATTTTCGTCCTCCCTAGGCTTATTGTCGTCCAATTAGGGTTTTTAACCAATCTTGTGCATCCAATAAGTGATTTTGTGTCATTGGTTGAAAATTTAGGTGATTTCTCCCAAGGCTTATTCTCGTCCAATTAGGGTTTTTAACCAATCTTGTGCATCCAATAAGTGATTTTGTGTCATTGGTTGAACATTTAGGTCATTTTCGTCCTCCCAAGGCTTATTCTCGTCCAATTAGGGTTTTTAACCAATCTTGTGCATCCAATAAGTGATTTTGTGTCATTGGTTGAACATTTAGGTCATTTTCGTCCTCTCATGGCTTAATCTTGTCCAATTAGGGTTTTTAACCAATCTTGTGCATCCAATAAGAACATTTGTATCATTGGTTGAACATTTAGGTCATTTTCGTCCTCCCAAGGCTTATTCTCGTCCAATTAGGGTTTTTAACCAATCTTGTGCATCCAATAAGTACATTTGTGTCATTGGTTGAACATTTAGGTCATTTTCGTCCTCACAAGGCTTATTCACGTCCAATTAGGATTTTTAACCTATCTTGTGCATACAATAAGTGATTTTGTGTCATTGGTTGAACATTTAGGTCATTTTCGTCCTCCCAAGGCTTATTCTCGTCCAATTAGGGTTTTTAACCAATTTTGTGCATCCAATAAGTGATTTTGTGTCATTGGTTGAACATTTAGTTCATTTTCGTCCTCCCAAGGCTTATTGTCATCCAATTAGGGTTTTTAACCAATCTTGTGCATACAATAAGTGATTTTGTGTCATTGGTTGAACATTTAGGACATTTTTGTCCTCCCTAAGCTTATGCTCGTCCAATTATGGTTTTTAACCAATCTTGTGCATCCAATAAGTACATTTGTGTCATTGGTTGAACATTTAGGTCATTTTCGTCCTCCCAAGGCTTATTCTCGTCCAATTAGGGTTTTTAACCAATCTTGTGCATCCAATAAGTGATTTTGTGTCATTGGTTGAACATTTAGGTCATTTTTGTCCTCCCTAGCCTTATTCTCTTCCAATTAGGGTTTTTAACTTATCTTGTGCATCCAATAAGTGATTTTGTGTCATTGGTTGAACATTTAGGTCATTTTCGTCCTCCCTAGGCTTATTCTCGTCCAATTATGGTTTTTAACCATTCTTGTGCATCCAATAAGTGATTTTGTGCCATTGATTGAACATTTAGGTCATTTTCGTCATCCCAAGGCTAATTCTCGTCCAATAGGGTTTTTAACCAATCTTGTGCATCCAATAAGTACATTTGTGTCATTGGTTGAACATTTAGGTCATTTTCGTCCTCCCAAGGCTTATTCTCGTCCAATTAGGGTTTTTAACCAATCTTGTGCATCCAATAAGTGATTTTGTGTCATTGGTTGAACATTTAGGTCATTTTCGTCCTCCCAAGGCTTATTCTCGTCCAATTAGGGTTTTTAACCAATCTTGTGCATCCAATAAGTGATTTTGTGTCGTTGGTTGAGCATTTAGGTCATTTTCGTCCTCCCAAGGCTTATTCTCGTCCAATTAGGGTTTTTAACCAATCTTGTGCATCCAATAAGTACATTTGTGTCATTGGTTGAACATTTAGGTCATTTTCGTCCTCCCAAGGCTAATTCTCGTCCAATTAGGGTTTTTAACATATCTTGTGCATCTAATAAGTACATTTGTGTCATTGGTTGAACATTTAGGTCATTTTCGTCCTCCCAAGGCTTATTCTCGTCCAATTAGGGTTTTTAACCAATCTTGTGCATCCAATAAGTGATTTTGTGTCATTGGTTGAACATTTAGGTCATTTTCGTCCTCCCAAGGCTTATTCTCGTCCAATTACAGTTTTTAACCAATCTTGTGCATCCATTAAGTACATTTGTGTCATTGGTTGAACATTTAGGTCATTTTCGTCCTCCCAAGGCTTATTCTCGTCCAATTCGGGTTTTTAACCAATCTTGTGCATCCAATAAGTACATTTGTGTCATTGGTTGAACATTTACGTCATTTTCGTCCTCCCAAGGCTTATTCTCGTCCAGTTACGGTTTTTATCCAATCTTGTGCATCCAATAAGTGATTTTGTGTCATTGGTTGAACATTTAGGTCATTTTCGTCCTCCCAAGGCTTATTCTCGTCCAATTAGGGTTTTTAACCAATCTTGTGCATCCAATAAGTGATTTTGTGTCATTGGTTGAACATTTAGGTCATTTTCGTCCTCCCAAGGCTTATTCTCGTCCAATTAGGGTTTTTAACCAGTCTTGTGCATCCAACAAGTGATTTTGTGTCATTGGTTGAACATTTAGGTCATTTTCGTCCTCCCAAGACTTATTCTCGTCCAATTACGGTTTTTAACCAATCTTGTGCATCCAATAAGTACATTTGTGTCATTGGTTGAACATTTAGGTCATTTTCGTCCTCCCAAGGCTTATTCTCGTCCAATTAGAGTTTTTTACCCATCTTGTGCATCCAACAAGTGATTTTGTGTCATTGGTTAAACATTTAGGTCATTTTCGTCCTCCCAAGACTTATTCTCGTCCAATTAGGGTTTTTAACCAATCTTGTGCATCCAATACGTGATTTTGTGTCATTGGTTGAACATTTAGGTTATTTTCGTCCTCCCTAGGCTTATTCTTGTCCAATTAGAGTTTTTAACCAATCTTGTGCATCCAATAAGTACATTTGTGTCATTGGTTGAACATTTATGTCATTTTCAACCTCCCTAGGCTTATTCTCGTCCAATTAGGGTTTTTTACCAATCTTGTGCATCCAACAAGTGATTTTGTGTCATTGGTTGAACATTTATGTCATTTTCGTCCTCCGAAGACTTATTGTCGTCCAATTAGGGTTTTTTACCAATCTTCTGCATCCAATAAGTACATTTGTGTCATTGGTTGAACATTTAGGTCATTTTCGACCTCCCAAGGCTTATTCTCGTCCAATTAGGGTTTGTTACCAATCTTGTGCATCCAACAAGTGATTTTGTGTCATTGGTTGGACATTTAGGTCATTTTCGTCCTCCCAAGACTTATTCTCGTCCTATTAGGGTTTTTAACTAATCTTGTGCATCCAATAAGTACATTTGTGCCATTGGTTGTACATTTAGGTCATTTTCGACCTCCCAAGGCTTATTCTCGTCCAATTAGGGTTTTTTACCAATCTTGTGCATCCAACAAATGATTTTGTATCATTGGTTGAACATTTAGGTCATTTTCGTCCTCCCAAGTCTTATTCTCGTCCAATTAGGGATTTTAACAAATGTTGTGCATCCAATAAGTACATTTGTGTCATTGGTTGAACATTTAGGTCATTTTCGTCCTCCCAAGGCTTATTCTCGTCCAATTAGGGTTTTTTACCAATCTTCTGCATCCAACAAGTGATTTTGTGTCATTGGTTAAACATTTAGGTCATTTTCGTCCTCCCAAGACTTATTCTCGTCCAATTAGGGTTTTTAACCAATCTTGTGCATCCAATAAGTGATTTTGTGTCATTGGTTGAACATTTAGGTTATTTTCGTCCTCCCTAGGCTTATTCTTGTCCAATTAGAGTTTTTAACCAATCTTGTGCATCCAATAAGTACATTTGTGTCATTGGTTGAACATTTATGTCATTTTCAACCTCCCTAGGCTTATTCTCGTCCAATTAGGGTTTTTTTACCAATCTTGTGCATCCAACAAGTGATTTTGTGTCATTGGTTGAACATTTATGTCATTTTCGTCCTCCGAAGACTTATTGTCGTCCAATTAGGGTTTTTAACCAATCTTGTGCATCCAATAAGTACATTTGTGTCATTGGTTGAACATTTAGGTCATTTTCGTCCTCCCAAGGCTTATTCTCGTCCAATTAGGGTTTTTAACCAATCTTGTGCATCCAATAAGTGATTTTGTGTCATTGGTTGAACATTTAGGTTATTTTCGTCCTCCCTAGGCTTATTCTTGTCCAATTAGAGTTTTTAACCAATCTTGTGCATCCAATAAGTACATTTGTGTCATTGGTTGAACATTTATGTCATTTTCAACCTCCCTAGGCTTATTCTCGTCCAATTAGGGTTTTTTACCAATCTTGTGCATCCAACAAGTGATTTTGTGTCATTGGTTGAACATATATGTCATTTTCGTCCTCCGAAGACTTATTGTCGTCCAATTAGGGTTTTTTACCAATCTTCTGCATCCAATAAGTACATTTGTGTCATTGGTTGAACATTTAGGTCATTTTCGACCTCCCAAGGCTTATTCTCGTCCAATTAGGGTTTGTTACCAATCTTGTGCATCCAACAAGTGATTTTGTGTCATTGGTTGAACATTTAGGTCATTTTCGTCCTCCCAAGACTTATTCTCGTCCAATTAGGGTTTTTAACTAGTCTTGTGCATCCAATAAGTACATTTGTGCCATTGGTTGTACATTTAGGTCATTTTCGACCTCCCAAGGCTTATTCTCGTCCAATTAGGGTTTTTTACCAATCTTGTGCATCCAACAAATAATTTTGTATCATTGGTTGAACATTTAGGTCATTTTCGTCCTCCCAAGTCTTATTCTCGTCCAATTAGGTATTTTAACAAATGTTGTGCATCCAATAAGTACATTTGTGTCATTGGTTGAACATTTAGGTCATTTTCGTCCTCCCAAGGCTTATTCTCGTCCAATTAGGGTTTTTTACCAATCTTCTGCATCCAACAAGTGATTTTGTGTCATTGGTTAAACATTTAGGTCATTTTCGTCCTCCCAAGACTTATTGTCGTCCAATTAGGGTTTTTAACCAATCTTGTGCATCCAATAAGTACATTTGTGTCATTGGTTGAACATTTAGGTCATTTTCGTCCTCCTAAGGCTTATTCTCGTCCAATTAGGGTTTTTTTACCAATCTTGTGCATCCAACAAGTGATTTTGTGTCATTGGTTAAACATTTAGATCATTTTCGTCCTCCCAAGACTTATTCTCGTCCAATTAGGGTTTTTAACCAATCTTATGCATCCAATAAGTACATTTGTGTCATTGGTTGAGCATTTAGGTCATTTTCGACCTCCCAAGGCTTATTCTCGTCCAATTAGGGTTTGTTACCAATCTTGTGCATCCAACAAGTGATTTTGTGTCATTGGTTGAACATTTAGGTCATTTTCGTCCTCCCAAGACTTATTCTCGTCCAATTAGGGTTTTTAACTAGTCTTGTGCATCCAATAAGTACATTTGTGCCATTGGTTGTACATTTAGGTCATTTTCGACCTCCCAAGGCTTATTCTCGTCCAATTAGGGTTTTTTACCAATCTTGTGCATCCAACAAATGATTTTGTATCATTGGTTGAACATTTAGGTCATTTTCGTCCTCCCAAGTCTTATTCTCGTCCAATTAGGTATTTTAACAAATGTTGTGCATCCAATAAGTACATTTGTGTCATTGGTTGAACATTTAGGTCATTTTCGTCCTCCCAAGGCTTATTCTCGTCCAATTAGGGTTTTTTACCAATCTTCTGCATCCAACAAGTGATTTTGTGTCATTGGTTAAACATTTAGGTCATTTTCGTCCTCCCAAGACTTATTCTCGTCCAATTAGGGTTTTTAACCAATCTTGTGCATCCAATAAGTGATTTTGTGTCATTGGTTGAACATTTAGGTTATTTTCGTCCTCCCTAGGCTTATTCTTGTCCAATTAGAGTTTTTAACCAATCTTGTGCATCCAATAAGTACATTTGTGTCATTGGTTGAACATTTATGTCATTTTCAACCTCCCTAGGCTTATTCTCGTCCAATTAGGGTTTTTTACCAATCTTGTGCATCCAACAAGTGATTTTGTGTCATTGGTTGAACATATATGTCATTTTCGTCCTCCGAAGACTTATTGTCGTCCAATTAGGGTTTTTTACCAATCTTCTGCATCCAATAAGTACATTTGTGTCATTGGTTGAACATTTAGGTCATTTTCGACCTCCCAAGGCTTATTCTCGTCCAATTAGGGTTTGTTACCAATCTTGTGCATCCAACAAGTGATTTTGTGTCATTGGTTGAACATTTAGGTCATTTTCGTCCTCCCAAGACTTATTCTGGTCCAATTAGGGTTTTTAACCAATCTTCTACATCCAATAAGTACATTTGTGTCATTGGTTGAACATTTAGGTCATTTTCGACCTCCCAAGGCTTATTCTCGTCCAATTAGGGTTTGTTACCAATCTTGTGCATCCAACAAGTGATTTTGTGTCATTGGTTGAACATTTAGGTCATTTTCGTCCTCCCTTGGCTTATTCTCGTCCAATTAGGGTTTTTAACCAATCTTGTGCATCCAATAAGTGATTTTGTGTCATTGGTTGAACATTTAGGTCATTTTCGTCCTCCCAAGGCTTATTCTTGTCCAATTAGGGTTTTTAACCAATCTTGTGCATCCAATAAGTGATTTTGTGTCGTTGGATGAACAATTAGGTCATTTTCGTCCTCCCAAGGCTTATTCTCGTCCAATTAGGGTTTTTAACCAATCTTGTGCATCCAATAAGTACATTTGTGTCATTGGTTGAACATTTAGGTCATTTTCGTCCTCCCAAGGCTTATTCTCGTCCAATTAGGGATTTGAACCAATCTTGTGCATCCAATAAGTGATTTTGTGTCATTGGTTGAACATTTAGGTCATTTTCGTCCTCCCAAGGCTTATTCTCGTCCAATTAGGGTTTTTAACCAATCTTGTGCATCCAATAAGTGATTTTGTGTCATTGGTTGAACATTTAGGTCATTTTCGTCCTCCTAAGGATTATTCTCGTCGAATTAGGGTTTCTAACCAATCTTGTGCATCCAATAAGTGATTTTGTGTCATTGGTTGAACATTTAGGTCATTTTCGTCCTCCCAAGGCTTATTCTCGTCCAATTAGGGTTTTTAACCAATCTTGTGCATCCAATAAGTGATTTTGTGTCATTGGTTGACATTTAGGTCATTTTCGTCCTCCCAAGGCTTATTCTCGTCCAATTAGGGTTTTTAACCAATCTTGTGCATCCAATAAGTGATTTTGTGTCATTGGTTGAACATTTAGGTCATTTTCGTCCTCCCAAGGCTTATTCTCGTCCAATTAGGGTTTTTAACCAATCTTGTGCATCCAATAAGTGATTTTGTGTCATCGGTTAAACATTTAGGTCATTTTCGTCCTCCCAAGGCTTATTCTCGTCCAATTAGGGTTTTTAACCAATCTTGTGCATCCAATAAGTATATTTGTGTCAATTGTTGAACATTTAGGTCATTTTCGTCCTCCCAAGGCTTATTCTCGTCCAATTAGGGTTTTTAACCAATCTTGTGCATCCAATAAGTGATTTTGTGTCATTGGTTGAACATTTAGGTCATTTTCGTCCTCCCAATGCTTATTCTCATCCAATAAGGGTTTCTAACCAATCTTGTGCATCCAATAAGTACATTTGTGTCATTGGTTGAACATTTAGGTCATTTTCGTCCTCCCAAGGCTTATTCTCGTCCAATTAGGGTTTTTAACCAATCTTGTGCATCCAATAAGTGATTTTGTGTCATTGGTTGAACATTTAGGTCATTTTCGTCCTCCCAAGGCTTATTCTCGTCCAATTAGGGTTTTTATTCAATTTTGTGCATCCAATAAGTACATTTGCGTCATTGGTTGAACATTTAGGTCATTTTTGTCCTCCCAAGGCTTATTCTCGTCCAATTAGGGTTTTTAACCAATCTTGTGCATCCAATAAGTACATTTGTGTCATTGGTTGAACATTTAGGTCATTTTCGTCCTCCCAAGGCTTATTCTCGTCCAATTAGGGTTATTAACCAATCTTGTGCATCCAATAAGTGATTTTGTGTCATTGGTTGAACATTTAGGTCATTTTCGTCCTCCCAAGGCTTATTCTCGTCCAATTAGGGTTTTTAACCAATCTTGTGCATCCAATAAGTGATTTTGTGTCGTTAGTTGAACATTTAGGTCATTTTCGTCCTCCATAGGCTTATTCTCGTCCAATTAGGGTTTTTAACCAATCTTGTGCATCCAATAAGTACATCTGTGTCATTGGTTGAACATTCAGGTCATTTTTGTCCTCCCAAGGCTTATTCTCGTCCAATTAGGGTTTTTAACCAATCTTGTGCATCCAATAAGTGATTTTGTGTCATTGGTTGAACATTTAGGTCATTTTCGTCCTCCCAAGGCTTATTCTCGTCCAATTAGGGTTTTTAACCAATCTTGTGCATCCAATAAGTGATTTTGTGTCGTTGGTTGAACATTTAAGTCATTTTCGTCCTCCCAAGGCTTATTCTCGTCCAATTAGGGTTTTTAACCAATCTTGTGCATCCAATAAGTGATTTTGTGTCATTGGTTGAACATTTAGGTCATTTTTGTCATCCGAAGGCTTATTCTCGTCGAATTAGGGTTTTTAACCAATCTTGTGCATCCAATAAGTACATTTGTGTCATTGGTTGAACATTTAGGTCATTTTCGTCCTCCCAAGGCTTATTCTCGTCCAATTAGGGTTTTTAACCAATCTTGTGCATCCAATAAGTGATTTTGTGTCATTGGTTGAACATTTAGGTTATTTTCGTCCTCCATAGGCTTATTCTCGTCCAATTAGGGTTTTTAACCAATCTTGTGCATCCAATAAGTACATTTGTGTCATTGGTTGAACATTTAGGTCATTTTCGTCCTCCCAAGGCTTATTCTCGTCCAATTAGGGTTTTTAACCAATCTTGTGCATCCAATAAGTGATTTTGTGTCATTGGTTGAACATTTAGGTCATTTTTGTCCTCCTTAGGCTTATTCTCGTCCAATTAGGGTTTTTAACCAATCTTGTGCATCCAATAAGTACATTTGTGTCATTGGTTGAACATTTAGGTCATTTTCGTCCTCCCAAGGCTTATTCTCGTCCAATTAGGGTTTTTTAACCTATCTTGTGCATCCAATAAGTACATTTGTGTCATTGGTTGAACATTTAGGTCATTTTCGTCCTCCCAAGGCTTATTCTCGTCCAATTAGGGTTTTTAACCAATCTTGTGCATCCAATAAGTGATTTTGTGTCATTGGTTGAACATTTAGGTCATTTTCGTCCTCTGAAGACTTCATCTCGTCCAATTAGGGTTTTTATCTAATCTTGTGCATCCAATAAGTGATTTTGTGTCATTGGTTGAACATTTAGGTCATTTATGTCCTCCAAACGCTTATTCTCGTCCAATTAGGGTTTTTAACCAATCTTGTGCATCCAATAAGTGATTTTGTGTCATTGGTTGAACATTTAGGTCATTTTCGTCCTCCCTAGGCTTATTCTCGTCCAATTAGGGTTTTTAACTTATCTTGTGCATCCAATAAGTACATTTGTGTCATTGGTTGAACATTTAGGTCATTTTCGTCCTCCCTAGGCTTATTCTCGTCCAATTAGGGTTTTTAACCAATCTTGTGCATCCAATAAGTGATTTTGTGTCATTGGTTGAACATTTAGGTCATTTTCGTCCTCCCTAGGCTTATTCTCGTCCAATTAGGGTTTTAAACCAATCTTGTGCACCCAATAAGTGATTTTGTGTCATTGTTTGATGATTTAGGTCATTTTCGTCCTCCCAAGGCTTATTATCGTCCAATTAGGGTTTTTAACCAATCTTGTGCATCCAATAAGTGATTTTGTGTCATTGGTTGATTATTTAGGTCATTTTCGTCCTCTCAAGGCTTTTTCTCGTCCAATTAGTGTTTTTAACCAATCTTGTGCATCCAATAAGTACATTTGTGTCATTGGTTGAACATTTAGGTCATTTTCGTCCTCCCTAGGCTTATTCTCGTCCAATTAGGGTTTTTAACCAATCTTGTGCATCCAATAAGTGATTTTGTGTCATTGGTTGAACATTTAGGTCATTTTCGTCCTCCCAAGGCTTATTCTCGTCCAATTAGGGTTTTTAACCAATCTTGTGCATCCAATAAGTGATTTTGTGTCATTGGTTGAACATTTAGGTCATTTTCGTCCTCCCAAGGCTTATTCTCGTTCAATTAGGGTTTTTAACCAATCTTGTTCATCCAATAATTGATTTTGTGTCATTGGTTGAACATTTAGGTCATTTTCGTCGTCCCTAGGCTTATTCTGGTCCAATTAGGGTTTTTAACCAATCTTGTGCATCCAATAAGTGATTTTGGGTCATTGGTTGAACATTTAGGTCAATTTCGTCCTCCCTAGGCTTATTCTCGTCCAATTAGGGTTTTTAACCAATCTTGTGCATCCAATAAGTGATTTTGTGTCATTGGTTGAACATTTAGGTCATTTTCGTCCTCCCAAGGCTTATTCTCGTCCAATTAGGGTTTTTAACCAATCTTGTGCATCCAATAAGTGATTTTGTGTCATTGGTTGAACATTTAGGTCATTTTCATCCTCCCAAGGATTATTGTCGTCCAACAGGGATTTTAACCAATCTTGTGCATACAATAAGTGATTTTCTGTCATTGGTTTAACATTTAGGACATTTTCGTCCTCCCTAAGCTTATTCTCGTCCAATTATGGTTTTTAACCAATCTTGTGCATCCAATAAGTACATTTGTGTCATTGGTTGAACATTTAGGTCATTTTCGTCCTCCCAAGGCTTATTCTCGTCCAATTAGGGTTTTTAACCAATCTTGTGCATCCAATAAGTGATTTTGTGTCATTGGTTGAACATTTAGGTCATTTTCGCCCTCCTTAGGCTTATTCTCGTCCAATTAGAAATTTTAAAAAATCTTGTGCATCCAATAAGTGATTTTGTGCCATACGTTGAACATTTAGGTCATTTTCGTCCTCCCAAGTCTTATTCTCGTCCAATAGGGTTTTTAACCAATCTTGTGCATCCAATAAGTACATTTGTGTCATTGGTTGAACATTTAGGTCATTTTCGTCCTTCCAAGGCTTATTCTCGTCCAATTAGGGTTTTTAACCAATCTTGTGCATCCAATAAGTGATTTTGTGTCGTTGGTTGAACATTTAGGTCATTTTCGTTCTCCCAAGGATTATTCTCGTCCAATTAGGGGTTTTAACCAATCTTGTGCATCCAATAAGTACATTTGTGTCATTGGTTGAACATTTAGGTCATTTTCGTCCTCCCAAGGCTTATTCTCGTCCAATTAGGGTTTTTAACCAATCTTGTGCATCCAATAAGTGATTTTGTGTCATTGGTTGAACATTTAGGTCATTTTTGTCCTCCCTAGCCTTATTCTCTTCCAATTAGGGTTTTTAACTTATCTTGTGCATCCAATAAGTGATTTTGTGTCATTGGTTGAACATTTAGGTCATTTTCGTCCTCCCTAGGCTTATTCTCGTCCAATTATGGTTTTTAACCATTCTTGTGCATCCAATAAGTGATTTTGTGCCATTGATTGAACATTTAGGTCATTTTCGTCATCCCAAGGCTAATTCTCGTCCAATAGGGTTTTTAACCAATCTTGTGCATCCAATAAGTACATTTGTGTCATTGGTTGAACATTTAGGTCATTTTCGTCCTCCCAAGGCTTATTCTCGTCCAATTAGGGTTTTTAACCAATCTTGTGCATCCAATAAGTGATTTTGTGTCATTGGTTGAACATTTAGGTCATTTTCGTCCTCCCTAACCTTATTCTCGTTCAATTAGGGTTTTTAACCAACCTTGTGCATCCAATAAGTACATTTGTGTCATTGGTTGAACATTTAGGTCATTTTCGTCCTCCCAAGGCTTATTCTCGTCCAATTAGGGTTTTTAACCAATCTTGTGCATCCAATAAGTGATTTTGTGTCATTGGTTGAACATTTAGGTCATTTTCGTCCTCCCAAGGCTTATTCTCGTCCAATTAGGGTTTTTAACCAATCTTGTGCATCCAATAAGTGATTTTGTGTCATTGGTTGAACATTTAGGTCATTTTCATCCTCTTAAGGCTTATTCTCGTCCAATTAAGGTTTTTAACCAATCTTGTGAATCCAATAAGTACATTTGTGTCATTGGTTGAACATTTAGGTGATTTTCGTCCTCCCTAGGCTTATTGTCGTCCAATTAGGGTTTTTAACCAATCTTGTGCATCCAATAAGTGATTTTGTGTCATTGGTTGAAAATTTAGGTGATTTCTCCCAAGGCTTATTCTCGTCCAATTAGGGTTTTTAACCAATCTTGTGCATCCAATAAGTGATTTTGTGTCATTGGTTGAACATTTAGGTCATTTTCGTCCTCCCAAGGCTTATTCTCGTCCAATTAGGGTTTTTAACCAATCTTGTGCATCCAATAAGTGATTTTGTGTCATTGGTTGAACATTTAGGTCATTTTCGTCCTCTCATGGCTTAATCTTGTCCAATTAGGGTTTTTAACCAATCTTGTGCATCCAATAAGAACATTTGTATCATTGGTTGAACATTTAGGTCATTTTCGTCCTCCCAAGGCTTATTCTCGTCCAATTAGGGTTTTTAACCAATCTTGTGCATCCAATAAGTACATTTGTGTCATTGGTTGAACATTTAGGTCATTTTCGTCCTCACAAGGCTTATTCACGTCCAATTAGGATTTTTAACCTATCTTGTGCATACAATAAGTGATTTTGTGTCATTGGTTGAACATTTAGGTCATTTTCGTCCTCCCAAGGCTTATTCTCGTCCAATTAGGGTTTTTAACCAATTTTGTGCATCCAATAAGTGATTTTGTGTCATTGGTTGAACATTTAGTTCATTTTCGTCCTCCCAAGGCTTATTGTCATCCAATTAGGGTTTTTAACCAATCTTGTGCATACAATAAGTGATTTTGTGTCATTGGTTGAACATTTAGGACATTTTTGTCCTCCCTAAGCTTATGCTCGTCCAATTATGGTTTTTAACCAATCTTGTGCATCCAATAAGTACATTTGTGTCATTGGTTGAACATTTAGGTCATTTTCGTCCTCCCAAGGCTTATTCTCGTCCAATTAGGGTTTTTAACCAATCTTGTGCATCCAATAAGTGATTTTGTGTCATTGGTTGAACATTTAGGTCATTATTGTCCTCCCAAGGCTTATTCTCGTCCAATTAGGGTTTTTAACCAATCTTGTGCATCCAATAAGTACATTTGTGTCATTGGTTGAACATTTAGGTCATTTTCGTCCTCCTAAGGCTTATTCTCGTCCAATTAGGGTTTTTTACCAATCTTGTGCATCCAACAAGTGATTTTGTGTTATTGGTTAAACATTTAGGTCATTTTCGTCCTCCCAAGACTTATTCTCGTCCAAATAGGGTTTTTAACCAATCTTATGCATCCAATAAGTACATTTGTGTCATTGGTTGAGCATTTAGGTCATTTTCGACCTCCCAAGGCTTATTCTCGTCCAATTAGGGTTTGTTACCAATCTTGTACATCCAACAAGTGATTTTGTGTCATTGGTTGAACATTTAGGTCATTTTCGTCCTCCCAAGACTTATTCTCGTCCAATTAGGGTTTTTAACCAAGCTTGTGCATGCAATAAGTACATTTGTATCATTGGTTGAACATTTAGGTCATTTTCGTCCTCCCTTGGCTTATTCTTGTCCAATTAGGGTTTTTAACCAATCTTGTGCATCCAATAAGTGATTTTGTGTCATTGGTTGAACATTTAGGTCATTTTCGTCCTCCCAAGGCTTATTCTCGTCCAATTAGGGTATTTAACAAATCTTGTGCATCCAATAAGTACATTTGTGTCATTGGTTGAACATTTAGGTCATTTTTGACCTTCCAAGGCTTATTCTCGTCCAATTAGGGTTTTTAATCAATCTTGTGCATCCAATAAGTGATTTTGTGTCATTGGTTGAACATTTAGGTCATTTTCGTCCTCCCAAGGCTTATTCTCGTCCAATTAGTGTTTTTAACGAATCTTGTGCATCCAATAAGTACATTTGTGTCATTGGTTGAACATTTAGGTCATTTTCGTCCTCCCTAGGCTTATTCTCATCCAATTAGGGTTTTTAACCAATCTTGTGCATCCAACAAGTGATTTTGTGTCATTGGTTGAACATTTAGGTCATTTTCGTCCTCCCAAGACTTATTCTCGTCCAATTACGGTTTTTAACCAATCTTGTGCATCCAATAAGTACATTTGTGTCATTGGTTGAACATTTAGGTCATTTTCGTCCTCCCAAGGCTTATTCTCGTCCAATTAGAGTTTTTTACCCATCTTGTGCATCCAACAAGTGATTTTGTGTCATTGGTTAAACATTTAGGTCATTTTCGTCCTCCCAAGACTTATTCTCGTCCAATTAGGGTTTTTAACCAATCTTGTGCATCCAATACGTGATTTTGTGTCATTGGTTGAACATTTAGGTTATTTTCGTCCTCCCTAGGCTTATTCTTGTCCAATTAGAGTTTTTAACCAATCTTGTGCATCCAATAAGTACATTTGTGTCATTGGTTGAACATTTATGTCATTTTCAACCTCCCTAGGCTTATTCTCGTCCAATTAGGGTTTTTTACCAATCTTGTGCATCCAACAAGTGATTTTGTGTCATTGGTTGAACATTTATGTCATTTTCGTCCTCCGAAGACTTATTGTCGTCCAATTAGGGTTTTTTACCAATCTTCTGCATCCAATAAGTACATTTGTGTCATTGGTTGAACATTTAGGTCATTTTCGACCTCCCAAGGCTTATTCTCGTCCAATTAGGGTTTGTTACCAATCTTGTGCATCCAACAAGTGATTTTGTGTCATTGGTTGGACATTTAGGTCATTTTCGTCCTCCCAAGACTTATTCTCGTCCTATTAGGGTTTTTAACTAATCTTGTGCATCCAATAAGTACATTTGTGCCATTGGTTGTACATTTAGGTCATTTTCGACCTCCCAAGGCTTATTCTCGTCCAATTAGGGTTTTTTACCAATCTTGTGCATCCAACAAATGATTTTGTATCATTGGTTGAACATTTAGGTCATTTTCGTCCTCCCAAGTCTTATTCTCGTCCAATTAGGGATTTTAACAAATGTTGTGCATCCAATAAGTACATTTGTGTCATTGGTTGAACATTTAGGTCATTTTCGTCCTCCCAAGGCTTATTCTCGTCCATTTAGGGTTTTTAATCAATCTTGTGCATCCAATAAGTGATTTTGTGTCATTGGTTGAACATTTAGGTTATTTTCGTCCTCCTTAGGCTTATTCTTGTCCGAATAGAGTTTTTAACCAATCTTGTGTATCCAATAAGTACATTTGTGTCATTGGTTGAACATTTATGTCATTTTCGACCTCCCAAGACTTATTCTCGTCCAATTATTTAGGTGATTTTCGTCCTCCCAAGGCTTGTTCTCGTCCAATTAGGGTTTTTAATCAATCTTGTGCATCCAATAAGTGATTTTGTGTCATTGGTTGAACATTTAGGTCACTTTCTTCCTCCCAAGGCTTATTCTCGTCCAATTAGGGTTTTTTACCAATCTTGTGAATCCAACAAGTGATTTTGTGTCATTGGTTGAACATTTAGGTCATTTTCGTCCTCCCAAGACTTATTCTCGTCCAATTAGGGTTTTTAACCAAGCTTGTGCATGCAATAAGTACATTTGTATCATTGGTTGAACATTTAGGTCATTTTCGTCCTCCCTTGGCTTATTCTCGTCCAATTAGGGTTTTTAACCAATCTTGTGAATCCAATAAGTGATTTTGTGTCATTGGTTGAACATTTAGGTCATTTTCGTCCTCCCAAGGCTTATTCTCGTCCAATTAGGGTATTTAACCAGTCTTGTGCATCCAACAAGTGATTTTGTGTCATTGGTTGAACATTTAGGTCATTTTCGTCCTCCCAAGACTTATTCTCATCCAATTACGGTTTTTAACCAATCTTGTGCATCCAATAAGTACATTTGTGTCATTGGTTGAACATTTAGGTCGTTTTCGTCCTCCCAAGTCTTATTCTCGTCCAATTAGGGTTTTCAACAAGTGTTGTGCATCCAATAACTACATTTGTGTCATTGGTTGAACATTTAGGTCACTTTCGTCCTCCCAAGACTTATTGTCGTCCAATTAGGGTTTTTAACCAATCTTGTGCATCCAATAAGTACATTTGTGTCATTGGTTGAACATTTAGGTCATTTTCGTCCTCCTAAGGCTTATTCTCGTCCAATTAGGGTTTTTTACCAATCTTGTGCATCCAACAAGTGATTTTGTGTTATTGGTTAAACATTTAGGTCATTTTCGTCCTCCCAAGACTTATTCTCGTCCAAATAGGGTTTTTAACCAATCTTATGCATCCAATAAGTACATTTGTGTCATTGGTTGAGCATTTAGGTCATTTTCGACCTCCCAAGGCTTATTCTCATCCAATTAGGGTTTGTTACCAATCTTGTACATCCAACAAGTGATTTTGTGTCATTGGTTGAACATTTAGGTCATTTTCGTCCTCCCAAGACTTATTCTCGTCCAATTAGGGTTTTTAACCAAGCTTGTGCATGCAATAAGTACATTTGTATCATTGGTTGAACATTTAGGTCATTTTCGTCCTCCCTTGGCTTATTCTTGTCCAATTAGGGTTTTTAACCAATCTTGTGCATCCAATAAGTGATTTTGTGTCATTGGTTGAACATTTAGGTCATTTTCGTCCTCCCAAGGCTTATTCTCGTCCAATTAGGGTATTTAACCAATCTTGTGCATCCAATAAGTACATTTGTGTCATTGGTTGAACATTTAGGTCATTTTTGACCTCCCAAGGCTTATTCTCGTCCAATTAGGGTTTTTAACCAATCTTGTGCATCCAATAAGTGATTTTGTGTCATTGGTTGAACATTTAGGTCATTTTCGTCCTCCCAAGGCTTATTCTCGTCCAATTAGGGTTTTTAACCAATATGGTGCATCCAATAAGTACTTTTGTGTCATTGGTTGAACATTTAGGTCATTTTCGTCTTCCCAAGGATTATTCTCGTCCAATTAGGGTTTTTAACCAATATTGTGCATCCAATAAGTGATTTTGTGTCATTGTTTGAACATTTAGGTCTTTTTCGTCCTCCTGGGACTTATTCTCGTCTAATTAGGGTTTTTAACCAATCTTGTGCATCCAATAAGTGATTTTGTGTCATTGGTTGAACATTTAGGTCATTTTCGCCCTCCCAAGGCTTATTCTCGTCCAATTAGGGTTTTTAACCAATCTTGTGCATCCAATAAGTGATTTTGTGTCATTGGTTGAACATTTAGGTCATTTTCGTCCTCCCAAGGCTTATTCTTGTCCAATTAGGGTTTTTAACCAATCTTGTGCATCCAATAAGTACATTTGTGTCATTGGTTGAACATATAGGTCATTTTCGTCATCCCTAGGCTTATTCTCGTCCAATTAGGGTTTTTAACCAATTTTGTGCATCTAATAAGTACATTTGTGTCATTGGTTGAACATTTAGGTCATTTTCGTCCTCCCAAAGCTTATTCTCGTCCAATTAGGGTTTTTAACCAATCTTGTGCATCCAATAAGTACATTTGTGTCATTGGTTGAACATTTAGGTCATTTTCGTCCTCCCTAGGCTTATTCTCGTCCAATTAGGGTTTTTAACCAATCTTGTGCATCCAATAAGTGATTTTGTGTCATTGGTTGAACATTTAGGTCATTTTCGTCCTCCCAAGGCTTATTCTTGTCCAATTAGGGTTTTTAACGAATCTTGTACATCCAATAAGTACATTTGTGTCATTGGTTGAACATATAGGTCATTTTCGTCCTCCCTAGGCTTATTCTCGTCCAATTAGGGTTTTTAACCAATCTTGTGCATCCAATAAGTGATTTTGTGTCATTGGTTGAACATTTAGGTCATTTTCGTCCTCCCTAGACTTATTCTCGTCCAATTAGGGTTTTTAACCAATCTTTTGGCATCCAATAAGTGATTTTGTGCTATTGGTTGAACATTTAGGTCATTTATGTCCTCCCAAGGCTTATTCTCGTCAAATTAGGGTTTTTAACCAATCTTGTGCATCCAATAAGTACATTTGTGTCATTGGTTGAACATTTAGGTCATTTTCGTCCTCCCGAGGCTTATTCTCGTCCAATTAGGGTTTTTAACCAATCTTGTGCATCCAATAAGTGATTTTGTGTCATTGGTTGAACATTTAGGTCATTTTCGTCCTCCCAAGGCTTATTCTTGTCCAATTAGGGTTTTTAACCAATCTTGTGCATCCAATAAGTACATTTGTGTCATTGGTTGAACATTTAGGTCATTTTCGTCCACCCAAGGCTTATTCTCGTCCAATTAGGGTTTTTAACCAATCTTGTGCATCCAATAAGTGATTTTGTGTCGTTGGTTGAACATTTAGGTCATTTTCGTCCTCCCAAGGCTTATTCTCGTCCAATTAGGGTTTTTAACCAATCTTGTGCATCCAATAAGTACAGTTGTGTCAATGGTTGAACACTTAGGTCATTTTCGTCCTCCCAAGGCATTTTCTCGTGCAATTATGGTTTTTAACCAATCTTGTGCATCCAATAAGTACATTTGTGTCATTGGTTGAACATTTAGGTCATTTTCGTCCTCCCAAGGCTTATTCTCGTCCAATTAGGGTTTTTAACCAATCTTGTGCATCCAATAAGTGATTTTGTGTCATTGGTTGAACATTTAGGTTATTTTCGTCCTCCTTAGGCTTATTCTTGTCCGATTAGAGTTTTTAACCAATCTTGTGCATCCAATAAGTACATTTGTGTCATTGGTTGAACATTTATGTCATTTTCAACCTCCCTAGGCTTATTCTCGTCCAATTAGGGTTTTTTACCAATCTTGTGCATCCAACAAGTGATTTTGTGTCATTGGTTGAACATTTATGTCATTTTCGTCCTCCGAAGACTTATTGTCGTCCAATTAGGGTTTTTAACCAATCTTGTGCATCCAATAAGTACATTTGTGTCATTGGTTGAACATTTAGGTCATTTTCGTCCTCCCAAGGCTTATTCTCGTCCAATTAGGGTTTTTAACCAATCTTGTGCATCCAATAAGTGATTTTGTGTCATTGGTTGAACATTTAGGTTATTTTCGTCCTCCCTAGGCTTATTCTTGTCCAATTAGAGTTTTTAACCAATCTTGTGCATCCAATAAGTACATTTGTGTCATTGGTTGAACATTTATGTCATTTTCAACCTCCCTAGGCTTATTCTCGTCCAATTAGGGTTTTTTACCAATCTTGTGCATCCAACAAGTGATTTTGTGTCATTGGTTGAACATTTATGTCATTTTCGTCCTCCGAAGACTTATTGTCGTCCAATTAGGGTTTTTTACCAATCTTCTGCATCCAATAAGTACATTTGTGTCATTGGTTGAACATTTAGGTCATTTTCGACCTCCCAAGGCTTATTCTCGTCCAATTAGGGTTTGTTACCAATCTTGTGCATCCAACAAGTGATTTTGTGTCATTGGTTGGACATTTAGGTCATTTTCGTCCTCCCAAGACTTATTCTCGTCCAATTAGGGTTTTTAACTAATCTTGTGCATCCAATAAGTACATTTGTGCCATTGGTTGTACATTTAGGTCATTTTCGACCTCCCGAGGCTTATTCTCGTCCAATTAGGGTTTTTTACCAATCTTGTGCATCCAACAAATGATTTTGTATCATTGGTTGAACATTTAGGTCATTTTCGTCCTCCCAAGTCTTATTCTCGTCCAATTAGGGATTTTAACAAATGTTGTGCATCCAATAAGTACATTTGTGTCATTGGTTGAACATTTAGGTGATTTTCGTCCTCCCAAGGCTTGTTCTCGTCCAATTAGGGTTTTTAATCAATCTTGTGCATCCAATAAGTGATTTTGTGTCATTGGTTGAACATTTAGGTCACTTTCGTCCTCCCAAGGCTTATTCTCGTCCAATTAGGGTTTTTTACCAATCTTGTGAATCCAACAAGTGATTTTGTGTCATTGGTTGAACATTTAGGTCATTTTCGTCCTCCCAAGACTTATTCTCGTCCAATTAGGGTTTTTAACCAAGCTTGTGCATGCAATAAGTACATTTGTGTCATTGGTTGAACATTTAGGTCATTTTCGTCCTCCCTTGGCTTATTCTCGTCCAATTAGGGTTTTTAACCAATCTTGTGAATCCAATAAGTGATTTTGTGTCATTGGTTGAACATTTAGGTCATTTTCGTCCTCCCAAGGCTTATTCTCGTCCAATTAGGGTATTTAACCAGTCTTGTGCATCCAACAAGTGATTTTGTGTCATTGGTTGAACATTTAGGTCATTTTCGTCCTCCCAAGACTTATTCTCGTCCAATTACGGTTTTTAACCAATCTTGTGCATCCAATAAGTACATTTGTGTCATTGGTTGAACATTTAGGTCGTTTTCGTCCTCCCAAGTCTTATTCTCGTCCAATTAGGGTTTTCAACAAATGTTGTGCATCCAATAAGTACATTTGTGTCATTGGTTGAACATTTAGGTCATTTTCGTCCTCCCAAGGCTTATTCTCGTCCAATTAGGGTTTTTAACCAATCTTGTGCATCCAATAAGTGATTTTGTGTCAATGGTGGAACATTTACGTCATTTTCATCCTCCCAAGGCTTATTCTCATCCAATTAGGGTTTTTAACCAATCTTGTGCATACAATAAGTACATTTGTGTCATTGGTTGAACATTTAGGTCATTTTCGTCCTCCCTAGGCTTATTCTCGTCCAATTAGGGTTTTTAACAAATGTTGTGCATCCAATAAGTACATTTGTTTCATTGGTTGAACATTTAGGTCATTTTCGTCCTCCCAATGCTTATTCTTGTCCAATTAGGGTTTTTAACCAATCTTGTGCATCCAATAAGTGATTTTGTGTCATTGGTTGAACATTTAGGTCATTTTCGTCCTCCCAAGGCTTATTCTCGTCCAATTAGGGTTTTTAACCAATCTTGTGCATCCAATAAGTGATTTTGTGTCATTGGTTGAACATTTAGGTTATTTTCGTCCTCCTTAGGCTTATTCTTGTCCGATTAGAGTTTTTAACCAATCTTGTGCATCCAATAAGTACATTTGTGTCATTGGTTGAACATTTATGTCATTTTCAACCTCCCAAGGCTTATTCTCGTCCAATTAGGGTTTTTTACCAATCTTGTGCATCCAACAAGTGATTTTGTGTCATTGGTTGAACATTTAGGTCACTTTCGTCCTCCCAAGACTTATTGTCGTCCAATTAGGGTTTTTAACCAATCTTGTGCATCCAATAAGTACATTTGTGTCATTGGTTGAACATTTAGGTCATTTTCGTCCTCCTAAGGCTTATTCTCGTCCAATTAGGGTTTTTAACCAATCTTGTGCATCCAATAAGTGATTTTGTGTCATTGGTTGAACATTTAGGTTATTTTCGTCCTCCTTAGGCTTATTCTTGTCCGATTAGAGTTTTTAACCAATCTTGTGCATCCAATAAGTACATTTGTGTCATTGGTTGAACATTTATGTCATTTTCGACCTCCCAAGGCTTATTCTCGTCCAATTAGGGTTTTTTACCAATCTTGTGCATCCAACAAGTGATTTTGTGTCATTGGTTGAACATTTAGGTCACTTTCGTCCTCCCAAGACTTATTGTCGTCCAATTAGGGTTTTTAACCAATCTTGTGCATCCAATAAGTACATTTGTGTCATTGGTTGAACATTTAGGTCATTTTCGTCCTCCTAAGGCTTATTCACGTCCAATTAGGGTTTTTTACCAATCTTGTGCATCCAACAAGTGATTTTGTGTCATTGGTTAAACATTTTGGTCATTTTCGTCCTCCCAAGACTTATTCTCGTCCAATTAGGGTTTTTAACCAATCTTATGCATCCAATAAGTACATTTGTGTCATTGGTTGAGCATTTAGGTCATTTTCGACCTCCCAAGGCTTATTCTCGTCCAATTAGGGTTTGTTACCAATCTTGTGCATCCAACAAGTGATTTTGTGTCATTGGTTGAACATTTAGGTCACTTTCGTCCTCCCAAGACTTATTGTCGTCCAATTAGGGTTTTTAACCAATCTTGTGCATCCAATAAGTACATTTGTGTCATTGGTTGAACATTTAGGTCATTTTCGTCCTCCTAAGGCTTATTCTCGTCCAATTAGGGTTTTTTACCAATCTTGTGCATCCAACAAGTGATTTTGTGTTATTGGTTAAACATTTAGGTCATTTTCGTCCTCCCAAGACTTATTCTCGTCCAAATAGGGTTTTTAACCAATCTTATGCATCCAATAAGTACATTTGTGTCATTGGTTGAGCATTTAGGTCATTTTCGACCTCCCAAGGCTTATTCTCGTCCAATTAGGGTTTGTTACCAATCTTGTACATCCAACAAGTGATTTTGTGTCATTGGTTGAACATTTAGGTCATTTTCGTCCTCCCAAGACTTATTCTCGTCCAATTAGGCTTTTTAACCAAGCTTGTGCATGCAATAAGTACATTTGTATCATTGGTTGAACATTTAGGTCATTTTCGTCCTCCCTTGGCTTATTCTTGTCCAATTAGGGTTTTTAACCAATCTTGTGCATCCAACAAGTGATTTTGTGTCATTGGTTGAACATTTAGGTCATTTTCGTCCTCCCAAGGCTTATTCTCGTCCAATTAGGGTATTTAACCAATCTTGTGCATCCAATAAGTACATTTGTGTCATTGGTTGAACATTTAGGTCATTTTTGACCTCCCAAGGCTTATTCTCATCCAATTAGGGTTTTTAATCAATCTTGTGCATCCAATAAGTGATTTTGTGTCATTGGTTGAACATTTAGGTCATTTTCGTCCTCCCAAGGCTTATTCTCGTCCAATTAGTGTTTTTAACCAATCTTGTGCATCCAATAAGTACATTTGTGTCATTGGTTGAACATTTATGTCATTTTCAACCTCCCTAGGCTTATTCTCGTCCAATTAGGGTTTTTTACCAATCTTGTGCATCCAACAAGTGATTTTGTGTCATTGGTTGAACATTTATGTCATTTTCGTCCTCCGAAGACTTATTGTCGTCCAATTAGGGTTTTTTACAAATCTTCTGCATCCAATAAGTACATTTGTGTCATTGGTTGAACATTTAGGTCATTTCGACCTCCCAAGGCTTATTCTCGTCCAATTAGGGTTTGTTACCAATCTTGTGCATCCAACAAGTGATTTTGTGTCATTGGTTGGACATTTAGGTCATTTTCGTCCTCCCAAGACTTATTCTCGTCCAATTAGGGTTTTTAACTAATCTTGTGCATCCAATAAGTACATTTGTGCCATTGGTTGTACATTTAGGTCATTTTCGACCTCCCGAGGCTTATTCTCGTCCAATTAGGGTTTTTTACCAATCTTGTGCATCCAACAAATGATTTTGTATCATTGGTTGAACATTTAGGTCATTTTCGTCCTCCCAAGTCTTATTCTCGTCCAATTAGGGATTTTAACAAATGTTGTGCATCCAATAAGTACATTTGTGTCATTGGTTGAACATTTAGGTGATTTTCGTCCTCCCAAGGCTTGTTCTCGTCCAATTAGGGTTTTTAATCAATCTTGTGCATCCAATAAGTGATTTTGTGTCATTGGTTGAACATTTAGGTCACTTTCGTCCTCCCAAGGCTTATTCTCGTCCAATTAGGGTTTTTTACCAATCTTGTGAATCCAACAAGTGATTTTGTGTCATTGGTTGAACATTTAGGTCATTTTCGTCCTCCCAAGACTTATTCTCGTCCAATTAGGGTTTTTAACCAAGCTTGTGCATGCAATAAGTACATTTGTGTCATTGGTTGAACATTTAGGTCATTTTCGTCCTCCCTTGGCTTATTCTCGTCCAATTAGGGTTTTTAACCAATCTTGTGAATCCAATAAGTGATTTTGTGTCATTGGTTGAACATTTAGGTCATTTTCGTCCTCCCAAGGCTTATTCTCGTCCAATTAGGGTATTTAACCAGTCTTGTGCATCCAACAAGTGATTTTGTGTCATTGGTTGAACATTTAGGTCATTTTCGTCCTCCCAAGACTTATTCTCGTCCAATTACGGTTTTTAACCAATCTTGTGCATCCAATAAGTACATTTGTGTCATTGGTTGAACATTTAGGTCGTTTTCGTCCTCCCAAGTCTTATTCTCGTCCAATTAGGGTTTTCAACAAATGTTGTGCATCCAATAAGTACATTTGTGTCATTGGTTGAACATTTAGGTCATTTTCGTCCTCCCAAGGCTTATTCTCGTCCAATTAGGGTTTTTAACCAATCTTGTGCATCCAATAAGTGATTTTGTGTCAATGGTGGAACATTTACGTCATTTTCATCCTCCCAAGGCTTATTCTCATCCAATTAGGGTTTTTAACCAATCTTGTGCATACAATAAGTACATTTGTGTCATTGGTTGAACATTTAGGTCATTTTCGTCCTCCCTAGGCTTATTCTCGTCCAATTAGGGTTTTTAACAAATGTTGTGCATCCAATAAGTACATTTGTTTCATTGGTTGAACATTTAGGTCATTTTCGTCCTCCCAATGCTTATTCTCGTCCAATTAGGGTTTTTAACCAATCTTGTGCATCCAATAAGTGATTTTGTGTCATTGGTTGAACATTTAGGTCATTTTCGTCCTTTTAAGGCTTATTCTCATCCAATTAGGGGTTTTAACCAATCTTGTGCATCCAATAAGTACATTTGTGTCATTGGTTGAACATTTAGGTCATTTTCGTCCTCCCTAGGCTTATTCTCGTCCAATTAGGGTTTTTAACCAATCTTGTGCATCCAATTAGTACATTTGTGTCATTGGTTGAACATTTAGGTCATTTTCGTCCTCCCAATGCTTATTCTCGTCCAATTAGGGTTCTTAACCAATCTTGTGCATCCAATAAGTGATTTTGTGTCATTGGTTGAACATTTTGATTATTTTCGTCCTCCCAAGGCTTATTCTCGTCCAATTAGGGTTTTTAACCAATCTTGTGCATCCAATAAGTGATTTTGTGTCATTGGTTGAACATTAAGGTCATTTTCGTCCTCCCTAGGCTTATTCTCGTCCAATTAGGGTTTTTAACCAATCTTGCGCATCCAATAAGTACATTTGTGTCATTGGTTGAACATTTAGGTCATTTTCGTCCTCCCTAGGCTTATTCTCGTCCAATTAGGGTTTTTAACCAATCTTGTGCATCCAATAAGTGATTTTTTGTCATTAAGTGAACATTTAGGTCATTTTCATCCTCCCTAGGGTTATTCTCGTCCAATTAAGGTTTTTAACCACTCTTGTGCATCCAATAACTACATTTGTGTCATTGTTTGAACATTTCGGTCATTTTCGTCCTCCCTAGGCTTATTATCGTCCAATTAGGGTTTTTAACCAATCTTGTGCATCCAATAAGTACATTTGTGTCATTGGTTGAACATTTAGGTCATTTTCGTCCTCCCAAGGCTTATTCTCGTCCAATTAGGGTTTTTAACCAATCTTGTGCATCCAATAAGTGATTTTGTGTCATTGGTTGAACATTTAGGTCATTTTCGTCCTCCCAAGGCTTATTCTTGTCCAATTAGGGTTTTTAACCAATCTTGTGCATCCAATTAGTACATTTGTGTCATTGGTTGAACATTTAGGTCATTTTCGTCCTCCCCAGCCTTATTCTCGATTAATTAGGGTTTTTAACCAATCTCGTGCATCCAATAAGTGATTTTGTGTCATTGGTTGAACATTTAGGTCAATTTCGTCCTCCCTAGGCTTATTCTCGTCCAATTAGGGTTTTTAACCAATCTTGTGCATCCAATAAGTACATTTGTGTCATTGGTTGAACATTTAGGTCATTTTCGTCCTCCCAAGGCTTATTCTCGTCCAATTAGGGTTTTTAACCAATCTTGTGCATCCAATAAGTGATTTTGTGTCATTGGTTGAACATTTAGGTCATTATTGTCCTCCCAAGGCTTATTCTCGTCCAATTAGGGTTTTTAACCAATCTTGTGCATCCAATAAGTACATTTGTGTCATTGGTTGAACATTTAGGTCATTTTCGTCCTCCTAAGGCTTATTCTCGTCCAATTAGGGTTTTTTACCAATCTTGTGCATCCAACAAGTGATTTTGTGTTATTGGTTAAACATTTAGGTCATTTTCGTCCTCCCAAGACTTATTCTCGTCCAATTAGGGTTTTTAACCAATCTTATGCATCCAATAAGTACATTTGTGTCATTGGTTGAGCATTTAGGTCATTTTCGACCTCCCAAGGCTTATTCTCGTCCAATTAGGGTTTTTTACCAATCTTGTGCATCCAACAAGTGATTTTGTGTCATTGGTTGAACATTTAGGTCACTTTCGTCCTCCCAAGACTTATTGTCGTCCAATTAGGGTTTTTAACCAATCTTGTGCATCCAATAAGTACATTTGTGTCATTGGTTGAACATTTAGGTCATTTTCGTCCTCCTAAGGCTTATTCTCGTCCAATTAGGGTTTTTTACCAATCTTGTGCATCCAACAAGTGATTTTGTGTTATTGGTTAAACATTTAGGTCATTTTCGTCCTCCCAAGACTTATTCTCGTCCAAATAGGGTTTTTAACCAATCTTATGCATCCAATAAGTACATTTGTGTCATTGGTTGAGCATTTAGGTCATTTTCGACCTCCCAAGGCTTATTCTCATCCAATTAGGGTTTGTTACCAATCTTGTACATCCAACAAGTGATTTTGTGTCATTGGTTGAACATTTAGGTCATTTTCGTCCTCCCAAGACTTATTCTCGTCCAATTAGGGTTTTTAACCAAGCTTGTGCATGCAATAAGTACATTTGTATCATTGGTTGAACATTTAGGTCATTTTCGTCCTCCCTTGGCTTATTCTTGTCCAATTAGGGTTTTTAACCAATCTTGTGCATCCAATAAGTGATTTTGTGTCATTGGTTGAACATTTAGGTCATTTTCGTCCTCCCAAGGCTTATTCTCGTCCAATTAGGGTATTTAACCAATCTTGTGCATCCAATAAGTACATTTGTGTCATTGGTTGAACATTTAGGTCATTTTTGACCTCCCAAGGCTTATTCTCGTCCAATTAGGGTTTTTAATCAATCTTGTGCATCCAAGAAGTGATTTTGTGTCATTGGTTGAACATTTAGGTCATTTTCGTCCTCCCAAGGCTTATTCTCGTCCAATTAGTGTTTTTAACCAATCTTGTGCATCCAATAAGTACATTTGTGTCATTGGTTGAACATTTATGTCATTTTCAACCTCCCTAGGCTTATTCTCGTCCAATTAGGGTTTTTTACCAATCTTGTGCATCCAACAAGTGATTTTGTGTCATTGGTTGAACATTTATGTCATTTTCGTCCTCCGAAGACTTATTGTCGTCCAATTAGGGTTTTTTACCAATCTTCTGCATCCAATAAGTACATTTGTGTCATTGGTTGAACATTTAGGTCATTTTCGACCTCCCAAGGCTTATTCTCGTCCAATTAGGGTTTGTTACCAATCTTGTGCATCCAACAAGTGATTTTGTGTCATTGGTTGGACATTTAGGTCATTTTCGTCCTCCCAAGACTTATTCTCGTCCAATTAGGGTTTTTAACTAATCTTGTGCATCCAATAAGTACATTTGTGCCATTGGTTGTACATTTAGGTCATTTTCGACCTCCCAAGGCTTATTCTCGTCCAATTAGGGTTTTTTACCAATCTTGTGCATCCAACAAATGATTTTGTATCATTGGTTGAACATTTAGGTCATTTTCGTCCTCCCAAGTCTTATTCTCGTCCAATTAGGGATTTTAACAAATGTTGTGCATCCAATAAGTACATTTGTGTCATTGGTTGAACATTTAGGTCATTTTCGTCCTCCCAAGGCTTATTCTCGTCCATTTAGGGTTTTTAATCAATCTTGTGCATCCAATAAGTGATTTTGTGTCATAGGTTGAACATTTAGGTTATTTTCGTTCTCCTTAGGCTTATTCTTGTCCGAATAGAGTTTTTAACCAATCTTGTGTATCCAATAAGTACATTTGTGTCATTGGTTGAACATTTATGTCATTTTCGACCTCCCAAGGCTTATTCTCGTCCAATTATTTAGGTGATTTTCGTCCTCCCAAGGCTTGTTCTCGTCCAATTAGGGTTTTTAATCAATCTTGTGCATCCAATAAGTGATTTTGTGTCATTGGTTGAACATTTAGGTCACTTTCGTCCTCCCTAGGCTTATTCTCGTCCAATTAGGGTTTTTAACAAATGTTGTGCATCCAATAAGTACATTTGTTTCATTGGTTGAACATTTAGGTCATTTTCGTCCTCCCAATGCTTATTCTCGTCCAATTAGGGTTTTTAACCAATCTTGTGCATCCAATAAGTGATTTTGTGTCATTGGTTGAACATTTAGGTCATTTTCGTCCTCCCAAGGCTTATTCTCGTCCAATTAGGGGTTTTAACCAATCTTGTGCATCCAATAAGTGATTTTGTGTCATTGGTTGAACATTTAGGTCATTTTCATCCTCCATAGCCTTATTCTCGTCCAATTAGGGTTTTTAACCAATCTTGTGCATCCAATAAGTACATTTGTGTCATTGGTTGAACATTTAGGTCATTTTCGTCCTCCCTAGGCTTATTCTCGTCCAATTAGGGTTTTTAACCAATCTTGTGCATCCAATAAGTGATTTTGTGTCATTGGTTGAACATTTAGGTCATTTTCGTCCTCCCAAGGCTTATTCTCGTCCAATTAGGGTTTTTAACCAATCTTGTGCATCCAATAAGTACATTTGTGTCATTGGTTGAACATTTAGGTCATTTTCGACCACCCAAGGCTTATTCTCGTCCAATTAGGGTTAGTTACCAATCTTGTGCATCCAACAAGTGATTTTGTGTCATTGGTTGAACATTTAGGTCATTTTCGTCCTCCCAAGACTTATTCTCGTCCAATTAGGGTTTTTAACCAATCTTGTGCATCCAATAAGTGCATTTGTGTCATTGGTTGAACATTTAGGTCATTTTCGTCCTCCCAAGGCTTATTCTCGTCCAATTAGGGTTTTTAACCAATCTTGTGCATCCAATAAGTACATTTGTGTCATTGGTTGAACATTTCGGTCATTTTCGTCCTCCCAAGTATTATTCTCGTCCAATTAGGGTTTTTAACCAATCTTGTGCATCCAATAAGTGATTTTGTGTCATTGGTTGAACATTTAGGTCATTTTCGTCCTCCCAAGGCTTATTCTCGTCCAATTAGGGTTTTTAACCAATCTTGTGCATCCAATAAGTGATTTTGTGTCATTGGTTGAACATTTAGGTCATTTTCGTCCTCCCAAGGCTTATTCTCGTCCAATTAGGGTTTTTAACCAATCTTGTAAATCCAATAAGTGATTTTGTGTCATTGGTTGAACATTTAGGTCATTTTCGTCCTCCCAAGGCTTATTCTCGTCCAATTAGGGTTTTTAACCAATCTTGTGCATCCAATAAGTACATTTGTGTCATTGGTTGATAATTTAGGTCATTTTCGTCCTCCCAAGACTTATTCTCGTCCAATTAGGGTTTTTAACCAATCTTGTGCATCCAATAAGTGATTTTGTGTCATTGGTTGAACATTTAGGTCATTTTCGTCCTCCCAAGGCTTATTCTCGTCCAATTAGGGTTTTTAACCAATCTTGTGCATCCAGTAAGTACATTTGTGTCATTGGTTGAACATTTAGGTCATTTTCGTCCTCCCAATGATTATTCTCGTCCAATTAGGGTTTTTAACCAATCTTGTGCATCCAATAAGTGATTTTGTGTCATTGGTTGAACATTTAGGTTATTTTCGTCCTCCCAAGGCATATTCTCCTCCAATTAGGGTTTTTAACCAATTTTTTGCATCCAATAAGTACATTTGTGTCATTGGTTGA
>JBBPBP010000698.1:38597-54061 GCA_037974735.1 Cicer chorassanicum
TTTAGGTCATTTTCGTCCTCCCTAGGCTTATTCTCGTCCAATTAGGGTTTTGTGCATCCAATTAGTACATTTGTGTCATTGGTTGAACATTTAGGTCATTTTCGTCCTCCCTAGGCTTATTCTCGTCCAATTAGGGTTTTTAACCAATCTTGTGCATCCAATAAGTGATTTTGTGTCATTGGTTGAACATTTAGGTTATTTTCGTCCTCCCAAGGCATATTCTCCTCCAATTAGGGTTTTTAACCAATTTTTTGCATCCAATAAGTACATTTGTGTCATTGGTTGAACATTTAGGTCATTTTTGTCCTCCCAGGGCTTATTCTCGTCCAATTAGGGTTTTTAACCAATCTTGTGCATCCAATAAGTGATTTTGTGTCATTGGTTGAACATTTAGGTCATTTTCGTCCTCCCAAGGCTTATTCTCGTCCAATTAGGGTTTTTAACCAATCTTGTGCATCCAGTAAGTGATTTTGTGTCATTGGTTGAACATTTAGGTCATTTTCGTCCTCCTTAGGCTTATTCTCGTTCAATTAGGGTTTTGAACCAATCTTGTGTATCCAATAAGTGATTTTGTGTCATTGTTTGAACATTTAGGTTATTTTCGTCCTCCCAAGGCATATTCTCCTCCAATTAAGGTTTTTAACCAATCTTGTGCATCCAATTAGTACTTTTGTGTCATTGGTTGAACATTTAGGTCATTTTCTTCCTCCCAAGGCTTATTCTCGTCCAATTAGGGTTTTTAACCAATCTTGTGCATCCAATAAGTGATTTTGTGTCATTGGTTGAACATTTAGGTCATTTTCGTCCTCCCAAGGCTTATTCTCGTCCAATTAGGGTTTTTAACCAATCTTGTGCATCCAATAAGTACATTTGTGTCATTGGTTGAACATTTAGGTCATTTTTCGTCCTCACAAGGCTTATTCTCGTCAAATTAGGGTTTTTAACCAATCTTGTGCATCCAATAAGTACATTTGTGTCATTGGTTGAACATTTAGGTCATTTTCGTCCTCCCAAGGCTTATTCTCGTCCAATTAGGGTTTTTAACCAATCTAGTGCATCCAATAAATGATTTTGTGTCATTGGTTGAACATTTAGGTCATTTTCGTCCTCCCAAGGCTTATTCTCGTCCAATTAGGGTTTTTAACCAATCTTGTGCATCCAATAAGTGATTTTGTGTCATTGGTTGAACATTTAGGTCATTTTCGTCCTCCCAAGGCTTATTCTTGTCCAATTAGGGTTTTTACCCAATTTTGTGCATCCAATAAGTGATTTTGTGTCATTGGTTGAACATTTAGGTCATTTTCGTCCTCCCAAGGGTTATTCTCGTCCAATTAGGGTTTTTAACCAATCTTGTGCATCCAATAAGTGATTTTGTGTCATTGGTTGAACATTTAGGTCATTTTCGTCCTCCCTAGGCTTATTCTCGTGCAATTAGGGTTTTGAACCAATCTTGTGCATCCAATAAGTGATCTTGTGTCATTGGTTGAACATCTAGGTCATTTTCGTCCTCCCATGGCTTATTCTCGTCCAATTAGGGTTTTTAACCAATCTTGTGCATCCAATAAGTACATTTGTGTCATTGGTTGAACATTTAGGTCATTTTCGTCCTCCGAAGGCTTATTCTCGTCCAATTAGGGTTTTTAACCAATCTTGTGCATCCAATAAGTACATTTGTGTCATTGGTTAAACATTTAGGTCATTTATGTCCTCCCTAGACTTATTCTCATCCAATTAGGGTTTTTAACCAATCTTGTGTATCCAATAAGTGATTTTGTGTCATTGGTTGAACATTTAGGTCATTTTCGTCCTCCCTAGGCTTATTCTCGTCCAATTAGGGTTTTTAACCAATCTTGTGCATCCAATAAGTGATTTTGTGTCATTGGTTGAACATTTAGGTCATTTTCGTCCTCCCAAGGCTTATTCTCGTCCAATTAGGGTTTTTAACCAATCTTGTGCATCTAAAAAGTGATTTTGTGTCTTTGGTTGAACATTTAGGTCATTTTCGTGCTCCCGAGGCTTATTCTCGTCCAATTAGGGTTTTTAACCCATCTTGTGCATCCAATAACTACATTTGTGTCATTGGTTGAACATTTAGGTCATTTTCGTCCTTCCTAGGCTTATTCTCGTCCAATTAGGGTTTTTAACCAATCTTGTGCATCCAATAAGTGATTTTGTGTCATTGGTTGAACATTTAGGTCATTTTCGTCATCCCAAGGCTTATTCTCGTCCAATTAGGGTTTTTAACCAATCTTGTGCATCCAATAAGTACATTTGTGTCATTGGTTGAACATTTAGGTCATTTTCGTTCTCCCAAGACTAATTCTCGTCCAATTAGGGTTTTTAACCAATCTTGTGCATCCAATAAGTGATTTTGTGTCATTGGTTGAACATTTAGGTCATTTTCGTCCTCCCAAGGCTTATTCTCGTCCAATTAGGGTTTTTAACCAATCTTGTGCATCTAATAAGTGATTTTGTGTCATTTGTTAAACATTTAGGTCACTTTCGTCCTCCCAAGGCTTATTCTCGTCCAATTAGGGTTTTTAACCAATCTTGTGCATCCAATGAGTACATTTGTGTCATTGGTTGAACATTTAGGTCATTTTTGTCCTCCCAAGGCTTATTCTCGTCCAATTAGGGTTTTTAACCAATCTTGTGCATCCAATAAGTACGTGTGTGTCATTGGTTGAACATTTAGGTCATTTTCGTCCTCCCTAGGCTTATTCTCGTCCAATTAGGGTTTTTAACCAATCTTGTGCATCCAATTAGTACATTTGTGTCATTGGTTGAACATTTAGGTCATTTTCGTCCTCCCAACGCCTATTCTCGTCCAATTAGGGTTTTTAACCAATCTTGTGCATCCAATAAGTGATTTTGTGTCATTGGTTGAACATTTAGGTCATTTTCGTCCTCCCAAGGCTTATTCTCGTCCAATTAGGGTTTTTAACCAATCTTGTGCATCCAATAAGGATATTTGTGTCATTGGTTGAACATTTAGGTCATTTTCGTCCTCCCTAGGCTTATTCTCGTCCAATTAGGGTTTTTAACCAATCTTGTGCATCCAATAAGTGATTTTGTGTCATTGGTTGAACATTTAGGTCATTTTCGTCCTCCCAAGGCTTATTCTCGTCCAATTAGGGTTTTTAACCAATCTTGTGCATCCAATAAGTGATTTTGTGTCATTGGTTGAACATTTAGGTCATTTTCGTCCTCCCAAGGCTTATTCTCGTCCAATTAGGGTTTTTAACCAATCTTGTCCATCCAAAAAGTACATTTTTGTCATTTGTTGAACATTTAGGACATTTTCGTCCTCCCAAGGCTTATTCTAGTCCAATTAGGGTTTTTAACCAATCTTGTGCATCCAATAAGTGATTTTGTGTCATTGGTTGAACATTTAGGTCATTTTCGTCCTCCCTAGGCTTATTCTCGTCCAATTAGGGTTTTTAACCAATCTTGTGCATCCAATAAGTGATTTTGTGTCATTGGTTGAACATTTAGGTCATTTTCGTCCTAACAAGGCTTATTCTCGTCCAATTAGGGTTTTTAACCAATCTTGTGCATCCAATAAGTGATTTTGTGTCATTGGTTGAACATTTAGGTCATTTTCGTCCTCCCAAGGCTTATTCTCGTCCAATTAGGGTTTTTAACCAATCTTGTGCATCCAATAAGTGAATTTGTGTCATTGTTTGAACATTTAGGTCATTTTCCTCCTCCAAAGGCTTATTGTCGTCCAATTATGGTTTTTAACCAATCTTGTGCATCCAATAAGTACATTTGTGTTATTGGTTGAACATTTAGGTCATTTTCGTCTTCCTAAGGCTTATTCTCGTCCAATTAGGGTTTTTAACCAATCTTGTGCATCCAATAAGTGATTTTGTGTCATTGGTTGAACATTTAGGTCATTTTCGTCCTCCCAAGGCTTATTCTCGTCCAATTAGGGTTTTTAACCAATCTTGTGCATCCAATAAGTGATTTTGTGTCATTGGTTGAACATTTAGGTCATTTTCGTCCTCCCAAGGCTTATTCTCGTCCAATTAGGGTTTTTAACCAATCTTGTGCATCCAATAAGTGATTTTGTGTCGTTGGATGAACAATTAGGTCATTTTCGTCCTCCCAAGGCTTACTCTCGTCCAATTAGGGTTTTTAACCAATCTTGTGCATCCAATAAGTACATTTGTGTCATTGGTTGAACATTTAGGTCATTTTCGTCCTCCCAAGGCTTATTCTCGTCCAATTAGGGTTTTTAACCAATCTTGTGCATCCAATAAGTGATTTTGTGTCATTGGTTGAACATTTAGGTCAATTTCGTCCTCCCAATACTTATTCTCGTCCAATTAGGGTTTTTTAACAATCTTGTGCATCCAATAAGTACATTTGTGTCATTAGTTGAACATTTAGGTCATTTATGACCTCCAAAAGCTTATTCTCGTCCAATTAGGGTTTTTAACCAATCTTGTGCATCCAATAAGTGATTTTGTGTCATTGGTTGAACATTTAGGTCATTTTCGTCCTCCCTAGGCTTATTCTCGTCCAATTAGGGTTTTTAACCAATCTTGTGCATCCAATAAGTGATTTTGTGTCATTGGTTGAACATTTAGGTCATTTTCGTCCTCCCAACGCTAATTCTCGTCCAATTAGGGTTTCTAACCAATCTTGTGCATCCAATAACTACATTTGTGTCATTGGTTGAACATTTAGGTCATTTTCGTCCTCCCTAGGCTTATTCTCGTCCAATTAGGGTTTTTAACCAATCTTGTGCATCCAATAAGTGATTTTGTGTCATTGGTTGAACATTTAGGTCATTTTCGTCCTACCAAGGCTTATTCTCGTCCAATTAGGGTTTTTAACCAATCTTGTGCATCCAATAAGTGATTTTGAGTCATTGATTGAACATTTTGGTCATTTTCGTCCTCCCTAGGCTTATTCTCGTCCAATTAGGGTTTTTCACCCATCTTGTGCATCCAATAACTACATTTGTGTCATTGGTTGAACATTTAGGTCATTTTCGTCCTCCCAAGGCTTATTCTCGTCCAATTAGGGTTTTTAACCAATCTTGTGCATCCAATAAGTACATTTGTGTCATTGGTTGAACATTTAGGTCATTTTCGTCCTCCCATTGCTTATTCTCGTCCAATTAGGGTTTTTAACCAATTTTGTGCATCCAATAAGTGATTTTGTGTCATTGGTTGAACATTTAGGTCTTTTTCGTCCTCCTAAGGCTTATTCTCATCCAATTAGGGGTTTTAACCAATCTTGTGCGTCCAATAAGTACATTTGTGTCATTGGTTGAACATATAGGTCATTTTTGTCCTCCCTAGGCTTATTCTCGTCCAATTAGGGTTTTTAACCAATCTTGTGCATCCAATAAGTGATTTTGTGTCATTGGTTGAACATTTAGGTCATTTTCGTCCTCCCAAGGCTTATTCTCGTCCAATTAGGGTTTTTAACCAATCTTGTGCATCCAATAAGTACATTTGTGTCATTGGTTGAACATTTAGGTCATTTTCGTCCTCCCAAGGCTTATTCTCGTCCAATTAGGGTTTTTAACCAATCTGGTGCATCCAATAAGTAAATTTGTGTCATTGGTTGAACATTTAGGTCATTTTCGTCCTCCCTAGGCTTATTCTCGTCCAATTAGGGTTTTTAACCAATCTTGTGCATCCAATAAGTGATTTTGTGTCATTGGTTGAACATTTAGGTCATTTTCGTCCTCCCAAGGCTTATTCTCGTCCAATTAGGGTTTTTAACCAATCTTGTGCATCCAATAAGAGATTTTGTGCCATTGGTTGAACATTTAGGTCATTTTCGTCATCCCAAGGCTTATTCTCGTCCAATTAGGGTTTTTAACCAATGTTGTGCATCCAATAAGTGATTTTGTGTCATTGGTTGAACATTTAGGTCATTTTCGTCCTCCCTTGGCTTATTCTCATCAAATTAGGGTTTTTAACCAATCTTGTGCATCAAATAAGTACATTTGTGTCATTGGTTGAACATTTAGGTCATTTTCGTCCTCCCTAGGCTTATTCTCGTCCAATTAGGGTTTTTAACCAATCTTGTGCATCCAATAAGTGATTTTGTGTCATTGGTTGAACATTTAGGTCATTTTCGTCCTCCAAAGGATTATTCTCGTCCAATTAGGGTTTTTAACCAATCTTGTGCATCCAATAAGTGATTTTGTGTCATTGGTTGAACATTTAGGTCATTTTCGTCCTCCCAAGGCTTATTCTCGTCCAATTAGGGTTTTTAACCAATCTTGTGAATCCAATAAGTGATTTTGTGTCATTGTTTGAACATTTAGGTCATTTTCGTCCTCCCAAGGCTTATTCTCGTCCAATTAGGGTTTTTAACCAATCTTGTGCATCCAATAAGTGATTTTGTGTCATTGGTTGAACATTTAGGTCATTTTCGTCCTCCCAAGGCTTATTCTCGTCCAATTAGGGTTTTTAACCAATCTTGTGCATCCAATAAATGATTTTGTGTCATTGGTTGAACATTTATGTCATTTTTGTCCTCCCAAGGCTTATTCTCGTCCAATTAGGGTTTTGAACCAATCTTGTGCATCCAATAAGTACATTTGTGTCATGGGTTAATCATTTAAGTCATTTTCGTCCTCCCAAGGCTTATTCTCGTCCAATTAGGGTTTTTAACCAATCTTTTGCATCCAATAAGTACATTTGTGTCATTGGTTGAACATTTAGGTCATTTTCGTCCTCCCAAGGCTTATTCTCGTCCAATTAGGGTTTTTAACCAATCTTGTGCATCCAATAAGTGATTTTGTGTCATTGGTTGAACATTTAGGTCATTTTCGTCCTCCCAAGGCTTATTCTCGTCCAATTAGGGTTTTTAACCAATCTTGTGCATCCAATAAGTGATTTTGTGTCATTGGTTGAACATTTAGGTCATTTTCATCCTCTTAAGGCTTATTCTCGTCCAATTAAGGTTTTTAACCAATCTTGTGAATCCAATAAGTACATTTGTGTCATTGGTTGAACATTTAGGTGATTTTCGTCCTCCCTAGGCTTATTGTCGTCCAATTAGGGTTTTTAACCAATCTTGTGCATCCAATAAGTGATTTTGTGTCATTGGTTGAAAATTTAGGTGATTTCTCCCAAGGCTTATTCTCGTCCAATTAGGGTTTTTAACCAATCTTGTGCATCCAATAAGTGATTTTGTGTCATTGGTTGAACATTTAGGTCATTTTCGTCCTCCCAAGGCTTATTCTCGTCCAATTAGGGTTTTTAACCAATCTTGTGCATCCAATAAGTGATTTTTTGTCATTGGTTGAACATTTAGGTCATTTTCGTCCTCCCTATGCTTATTCTCGTCCAATTAGGGTTTTTAACCAATCTTGTGCATCCAATAAGTGATTTTATGTCATTGGTTTAACATTTAGGTCATTTTCGTCCTCCCAAGACTTATTCTCGTCCAATTAGGGTTTTTAACCAATCTTGTGCATCCAATAAGTGATTTTCTGTCATTGGTTTAACATTTAGGTCATTTTCGTCCTCCCAAGACTTATTCTCGTCCAATTAGGGTTTTTAACCAATCTTGTGCATCCAATAAGTGATTTTGTGTCATTGGTTGAACATTTAGGTCATTTTCGTCCTCCCAAGGCTTATTCTCGTCCAATTAGGGTTTTTAACCAGTCTTGTGCATCCAACAAGTGATTTTGTGTCATTGGATGAACATTTACGTCATTTTCGTCCTCCCAAGACTTATTCTCGTCCAATTACGGTTTTTAACCAATCTTGTGCATCCAATAAGTACATTTGTGTCATTGGTTGAACATTTATGTCATTTTCGTCCTCCCAAGGCTTATTCTCGTCCAATTAGGGTTTTTTACCAATCTTGTGCATCCAACAAGTGATTTTGTGTCATTGGTTAAACATTTAGGTCATTTTCGTCCTCCCAAGACTTATTCTTGTCCAATTAGGGTTTTTAACCAATCTTGTGCATCCAATAAGTGATTTTGTGTCATTGGTTGAACATTTAGGTTATTTTCGTCCTCCCTAGGCTTATTCTTGTCCAATTAGAGTTTTTAACCAATCTTGTGCATCCAATAAGTACATTTGTGTCATTGGTTCAACATTTATGTCATTTTCAACCTCCCTAGGCTTATTCTCGTCCAATTAGGGTTTTTTACCAATCTTGTGCATCCAACAAGTGATTTTGTGTCATTGGTTGAACATTTATGTCATTTTCGTCCTCCGAAGACTTATTGTCGTCCAATTAGGGTTTTTAACCAATCTTGTGTATCCAATAAGTACATTTGTGTCATTGGTTGAACATTTAGGTCATTTTCGTCCTCCCAAGGCTTATTCTCGTCCAATTAGGGTTTTTAACCAATCTTGTGCATCCAATAAGTGATTTTGTGTCATTGGTCGATCATTTAGGTTATTTTCGTCCTCCTTAGGCTTATTCTTGTCCGATTAGAGTTTTTAACCAATCTTGTGCATCCAATAAGTACATTTGTGTCATTGGTTGAACATTTATGTCATTTTCGACCTCCCAAGGCTTATTCTCGTCCAATTAGGGTTTTTTACCAATCTTGTGCATCCAACAAGTGATTTTGTGTCATTGGTTGAACATTTAGGTCACTTTCGTCCTCCCAAGACTTATTGTCGTCCAATTAGGATTTTTAACCAATCTTGTGCATCCAATAAGTACATTTGTGTCATTGGTTGAACATTTAGGTCATTTTCGTCCTCCCAAGGCTTATTCTCGTCCAATTAGGGTTTTTAACCAATCTTGTGCATCCAATAAGTGATTTTGTGTCATTGGTTGAACATTTAGGTCATTTTCGTCCTCCCAAGGCTTATTCTCGACCAATTAGGGTTTTTAACCAATCTTGTGCATCCCATTAGTACATTTGTGTCATTGGTTGAACATTTAGGTCATTTTCGTCCTCCCAAAGCTTATTCTCGTCCAATTAGGGTTTTTAACCAATTTTGTGCATCCAATAAGTGATTTTGTGTCGTTTGTTGAACATTTAGGTCATTTTCGTCCTCCAAAGGCTTATTCTCGTCCAATTAGGGTTTTTAACCAATCTTGTGCATCCAATAAGTACATTTGTGTCATTGGTTGAACATTTAGGTCATTTTCGTCCTCCCAAGGCTTATTCTCGTCCAATTAGGGTTTTTAACCAATCTTGTGCATCCAATAAGTGATTTTGTGTCATTGGTTGAACATTTAGGTCAATTTCATCCTCCTAAGGCTTATTCTCGTCCAATTAGGGTTTTTAACCAATCTTGTCCATCCAATAAGTACATTTGTGTCATTGGTTGAACATTTAGGTCATTTTCGTCCTCCCAAGGCTTATTCTCGTCCAATTAAGGATTTTAACCAATCTTGGGCATCCAATAAGTACATTTATGTGATTGGTTGAACATTTAGGTCATTTTCTTCCTCCCAAGGCTTATTCTCGTCCAATTAGGGTTTTTAACCAATCTTGTGCATCCAATAAGTACATTTGTGTCATTGGTTGAACATTTAGGTCATTTTCGTCCTCCCAAGGCTTATTCTCGTCCAATTAGGGTTTTTAACCAATCTTTTGCATCCAACAAGTACATTTGTGTCATTGTTTGAACATTTAGGTCATTTTCGTCCTCCGAAGGCTTATTCTTGTCCAATTAGGGTTTTTAACCAATCTTGTGCATCCAATTAGTGATTTTGTGTCATTGGTTGAACATTTAGGTCATTTTCTTTCTCCCAAGGCTTATTCTCGTCCATTTAGGGTTTTTAAGCAATCTTGTGCATCCAATAAGTGATTTTGTGTCATTGTTTGAACATTTAGGTCATTTTCGTCCTCCCAAGGCTTATTCTCGTCCAATTAGGGTTTTGACCAATCTTGTGCATCCAATAAGTTATTTTGTGTCATTGGTTGAATATTTATGTCATTTTCGTCCTCCCAAGGCTTATTCTCATCTAATTAGGAATTTTAACCAATCTTGTGCATCCAATAAGTACATTTGTGTCATTGGTTGAACATTTAGGTCATTTTCGTTCTCCCAAGGCTTATTCTTGACCAATTAGGGTTTTTAAACAATCTTTTGCATCCAATAAGTACATTTGTGTCATTGGTTGAACATTTAGGTCATTTTCGTCCTCCCAAGGCTTATTCTCGTCCAATTAGGGTTTTTAACCAATCTTGTGCATCCAATAAGTGATTTTGTGTCATTGGTTGAACATTTAGGTCATTTTCTTCCTCCCAAGGCTTATTCTCGTCCAATTAGGGTTTTTAACCAATCGTGTGCATCCAATAAGTACATTTGTGTCATTGGTTGAACATTTAGGTCATTTTTCATCCTCCAAAGGCTTATTCGCGTCCAATTAGGGTTTTTAACCAATCTTGTGCATCCAATAAGTACATTTGTGTCATTGGTTGAACATTTAGGTCATTTTCGTCCTCCCAAGGCTTATTCTCGTCCAATTAGGGTTTTTAACCAATCTTGTGCATCCAATAAGTGATTTTGTGTCATTGGTTGAACATTTAGGTCATTTTCGTGCTCCCAAGGCTTATTCCCGTCCAATTAGGGTTTTTTACCAATCTTATCCATCCAATAAGTACATTTGTGTCATTGATTGAACATTTAGGTCATTTTCGTCCTCCCAAGGCTTATTCTCATCCAATTAGGGTTTTTAACCAATCTTGTGCATCCAATAAGTACATTTATGTGATTGGTTGAACATTTAGGTCATTTTCTTCCTCCCAAGGCTTATTCTCGTCCAATTAGGGTTTTTAACCAATCTTGTGCATCCAATAAGTACATTTGTGTCATTGGTTGAACATTTAGGTCATTTTCGTCCTCCCAAGGCTTATTCTCGTCCAATTAGGGTTTTTAACCAATCTTGTGCATCCAATAAGTGATTTTGTGTCATTGGTTGAACATTTAGGTCATTTTCGTCCTCCCAAATCTTATACTTGTCCAATTAGGGTTTTTAACCAATCTTGTGCATCCAATAAGTACATTTGTGTCATTGGTGGAACATTTAGGTCATTTTCGTCCTCCCAAGGCTTATTCTCGTCCAATTAGGGTTTTTAACCAATCTTGTGCATCCAATAAGAACATTTGTGTCATTGGTTGAACATTTAGGTCATTTTCGTCCTCCCAAGGCTTATTCTCGTCCAATTAGGGTTTTTAACAAAACTTGTGCATCCAATAAGTACATTTGTGTCATTGGTTGAACATTTAGGTCATTTTCGTCCTCCCAAGGCTTATTCTCGTCCAATTAGGGTTTTTAACCAATCTTGTGCATCCAATAAGTGATTTTGTGTCATTGGTTGAACATTTAGGTCATTTTCGTCCTCCCAAGGCTTATTCTCGTCCAATTAGGGTTTTTAACCAATCTTGTGCATCCAATAAGTGATTTTGTGTCGTTGGTTGAGCATTTAGGTCATTTTCGTCCTCCCAAGGCTTATTCTCGTCCAATTAGGGTTTTTAACCAATCTTGTGCATCCAATAAGTGATTTTGTGTCATTGGTTGAACATTTAGGTCATTTTCGTCCTCCCAAGGCTTATTCTCGTCCAATTAGGGTTTTTAACCAATCTTGTGCATCCAATAAGTACATTTGTGTCATTGGTTGAACATTTAGGTCTTTTCGTCCTCCCTAGGCTTATTCTCGTCCAATTAGGGTTTTTAACCAATCTTGTGTATCCAATAAGTGATTTTGTGTCATTGGTTGAACATTTAGGTCATTTTCGTCATCCTAAGGCTTATTCTCGTCCAATTAGGGTTTTTAACCAATCTTGTGCATCCAATAAGTGATTTTGTGTCATTGGTTGAACATTTAGGTCATTTTCGTCCTCCCAAGGCTTATTCTCGTCCAATTAGGGTTTTTAACCAATCTTGTGCATCCAATAAATACATTTGTGTCGTTGGTTGAACATTTAGGTCATTTTCGTCCTCCCTAGGCTTATTCTCGTCCAATTAGGGTTTTTAACCAATCTTGTGCATCCAATAAGTGATTTTGTGTCATTGGTTGAACATTTAGGTCATTTTCGTCCTTTCTAGGCTTATTCTCGTCCAATTAGGGTTTTTAAACAATCTTGTGCATCCAATAAGTGAATTTGTGCCGTTGGTTGAACATTTAGGTCATTTTCGTCCCCAAGGCTTATTCTCGTCCAATTAGGGTTTTTAACCAATCTTGTGCATCAAATAAGTGATTTTGTGTCATTGGTCAAACATTTAGGTCATTTTCGTCCTCCCTAGGCTTATTCTCGTCCAATTAGGGTTTTTAACCAATCTTGTGCATCCAATAAGTGATTTTGTGTCATTGGTTGAACATTTAGGTCATTTTCGTCCTCCCAAGGCTTATTCTCGTCCAATTAGGGTTTTTAACCAATCTTGTGCATCCAATAAGTACATTTGTGTCATTGGTTGAACATTTAGGTCATTTTCTTCCTCCCAAGGATTATTCTCGTCCAATTAGGGTTTTTAACCAATCTTGTGCATCCAATAAGTGATTTTGTGTCATTGGTTGAACATTTAGGTCATTTTCGTCCTCCCAAGGCTTATTCTCGTCCAATTAGGGTTTTTAACCAATCTTGTGCATCCAGTAAGTGATTTTGTGTCATTGGTTGAACATTAAGGTCATTTTCGACCTCCCTAGGCTTATTCTCGTTCAATTAGGGTTTTGAACCAATCTCGTGTATCCAATAAGTGATTTTGTGTCATTGTTTGAACATTTTGGTTATTTTCGTCCTCCCAAGGCAGATTCTCCTCCAATTAGGGTTTTTAACCAATTTTGTGCATCCAATAAGTACATTTGTGTCATTGGTTGAACATTTAGGTCATTTTCGTCCTCCCAAGGCTTATTCTCGTCCAATTAGGGTTTTTAACCAATCTTGTGCATCCAATAAGTGATTTTGTGTCATTGGTTGAACATTTAGGTCATTTTCGTCCTCCCAAGGCTTATTCTCGTCCAATTAGGGTTTTTAACCAATCTTGTGCATCCAATAAATGATTTTGTGTCATTGGTTGAACATTTATGTCATTTTTGTCCTCCCAAGGCTTATTCTCGTCCAATTAGGGTTTTGAACCAATCTTGTGCATCCAATAAGTACATTTGTGTCATGGGTTAATCATTTAAGTCATTTTCGTCCTCCCAAGGCTTATTCTCGTCCAATTAGGGTTTTTAACCAATCTTTTGCATCCAATAAGTACATTTGTGTCATTGGTTGAACATTTAGGTCATTTTCGTCCTCCCAAGGCTTATTCTCGTCCAATTAGGGTTTTTAACCAATCTTGTGCATCCAATAAGTGATTTTGTGTCATTGGTTGAACATTTAGGTCATTTTCGTCCTCCCAAGGCTTATTCTCGTCCAATTAGGGTTTTTAACCAATCTTGTGCATCCAATAAGTGATTTTGTGTCATTGGTTGAACATTTAGGTCATTTTCATCCTCTTAAGGCTTATTCTCGTCCAATTAAGGTTTTTAACCAATCTTGTGAATCCAATAAGTACATTTGTGTCATTGGTTGAACATTTAGGTGATTTTCGTCCTCCCTAGGCTTATTGTCGTCCAATTAGGGTTTTTAACCAATCTTGTGCATCCAATAAGTGATTTTGTGTCATTGGTTGAAAATTTAGGTGATTTCTCCCAAGGCTTATTCTCGTCCAATTAGGGTTTTTAACCAATCTTGTGCATCCAATAAGTGATTTTGTGTCATTGGTTGAACATTTAGGTCATTTTCGTCCTCCCAAGGCTTATTCTCGTCCAATTAGGGTTTTTAACCAATCTTGTGCATCCAATAAGTGATTTTTTGTCATTGGTTGAACATTTAGGTCATTTTCGTCCTCCCTATGCTTATTCTCGTCCAATTAGGGTTTTTAACCAATCTTGTGCATCCAATAAGTGATTTTATGTCATTGGTTTAACATTTAGGTCATTTTCGTCCTCCCAAGACTTATTCTCGTCCAATTAGGGTTTTTAACCAATCTTGTGCATCCAATAAGTGATTTTCTGTCATTGGTTTAACATTTAGGTCATTTTCGTCCTCCCAAGACTTATTCTCGTCCAATTAGGGTTTTTAACCAATCTTGTGCATCCAATAAGTGATTTTGTGTCATTGGTTGAACATTTAGGTCATTTTCGTCCTCCCAAGGCTTATTCTCGTCCAATTAGGGTTTTTAACCAGTCTTGTGCATCCAACAAGTGATTTTGTGTCATTGGTTGAACATTTAGGTCATTTTCGTCCTCCCAAGACTTATTCTCGTCCAATTACGGTTTTTAACCAATCTTGTGCATCCAATAAGTACATTTGTGTCATTGGTTGAACATTTAGGTCATTTTCGTCCTCCCAAGGCTTATTCTCGTCCAATTAGGGTTTTTTACCCATCTTGTGCATCCAACAAGTGATTTTGTGTCATTGGTTAAACATTTAGGTCATTTTCGTCCTCCCAAGACTTATTCTCGTCCAATTAGGGTTTTTAACCAATCTTGTGCATCCAATAAGTGATTTTGTGTCATTGGTTGAACATTTAGGTTATTTTCGTCCTCCCTAGGCTTATTCTTGTCCAATTAGAGTTTTTAACCAATCTTGTGCATCCAATAAGTACATTTGTGTCATTGGTTGAACATTTATGTCATTTTCAACCTCCCTAGGCTTATTCTCGTCCAATTAGGGATTTTAACCAATCTTGTGCATCCAATAAGTGATTTTGTGTCATTGGTTGAACATTTAGGTCATTTTCGTCCTCCTTAGGCTTATTCTTGTCCGATTAGGGTTTTTAACCAGTCTTGTGCATCCAACAAGTGATTTTGTGTCATTGGTTGAACATTTAGGTCATTTTCGTCCTCCCAAGACTTATTCTCGTCCAATTACGGTTTTTAACCAATCTTGTGCATCCAATAAGTACATTTGTGTCATTGGTTGAACATTTAGGTCATTTTCGTCCTCCCAAGGCTTATTCTCGTCCAATTAGGGTTTTTTACCAATCTTGTGCATCCAACAAGTGATTTTGTGTCATTGGTTAAACATTTAGGTCATTTTCGTCCTCCCAAGACTTATTCTCGTCCAATTAGGGTTTTTAACAAATCTTGTGCATCCAATAAGTGATTTTGTGTCATTGGTTGAACATTTAGGTTATTTTCATCCTCCCAAGACTTATTCTTGTCCAATTAGAGTTTTTAACCAATCTTGTGCATCCAATAAGTACATTTGTGTCATTGGTTGAGCATTTAGGTCATTTTCAACCTCCCTAGGCTTATTCTCGTCCAATTAGGGTTTTTTTACCAATCTTGTGCATCCAACAAGTGATTTTGTGTCATTGGTTGAACATTTATGTCATTTTCGTCCTCCGAAGACTTATTCTCGTCCAATTAGGGTTTTTAACCAAGCTTGTGCATCCAATAAGTACATTTGTGTCATTGGTTGAACATTTAGGTCATTTTCGTCCTCCCTTGGCTTATTCTCGTCCAATTAGGGTTTTTAATCAATCTTGTGCATCCAATAAGTGATTTTGTG
>JBBPBP010000699.1:0-44321 GCA_037974735.1 Cicer chorassanicum
AGGTCAAAAATGACCTAAATGTTCAACCAATGACACAAATGTACTTATTGGATGCACAAGATTTGTTAAATACCCTAATTGGACGAGAATAAGCCTTGGGAGGACGAAAATGACCTAAATGTTCAACCAATGACACAAAATCACTTATTGGATGCACAAGATTGGTTAAAAACCCTAATTGGACAAGAATAAGCCAAGGGAGGACGAAAATGACCTAAATGTTCAACCAATGACACAAATGTACTTATTGCATGCACAAGCTTGGTTAAAAACCCTAATTTGACGAGAATAAGTCTTGGGAGGACGAAAATGACCTAAATGTTCAACCAATGACACAAAATCACTTGTTGGATGCACAAGATTGGTAACAAACCCTAATTGGACGAGAATAAGCCTTGGGAGGTCGAAAATGACCTAAATGCTCAACCAATGACACAAATGTACTTATTGGATGCACAAGATTGGTAAAAAACTCTAATCGGACAAGAATAAGCCTAAGGAGGACGAAAATAACCTAAATGTTCAACCAATGACACAAAATCACTTATTGGATGCACAAGATTGGTTAAAAACCCTAATTGGACGAGAATAAGCCTTGGGAGGACGAAAATGACCTAAATGTTCAACCAATGACACAAATGTACTTATTGGATGCACAAGATTGGTTAAAAACCCTAATTGGACATAAATAAGCCTAAGGAGGACGAAAATGACCTAAATGTTCAACCAGTTACACAAAATGACTTATTGGATGCACAAGATTGGTTAAAAACCCTAATTGGACGAGAATAAGCATTGGGAGGACGAAAATGACCTAAATGTTCAACCAATGACACAAATGTACTTATTGGATGCACAAGATTGGTTAAAAACCCTAATTGGACGAGAATAAGGCTATGGAGGATGAAAATGACCTAAATGTTCAACCAATGACACAAAATCACTTATTGGATGCACAAGATTGGTTAAAACCCCTAATTGGACGAGAATAAGCCTTGGGAGGACGAAAATGACCTAAATGTTCAACCAATGACACAAAATCACTTATTGGATGCACAAGATTGGTTAAAAACCCTAATTGGACGAGAATAAGCATTGGGAGGACGAAAATGACCTAAATGTTCAACCAATGACACAAATGTACTTATTGAAATCCCAAGATTGGTTAAAAACCCTAATTGGACGAGAATAAGCATTGGGAGGACGAAAATGACCTAAATGTTCAACCAATGACACAAATGTACTTAATGGATGCACAAGATTGGTTAAAAACCCTAATTGGAAGAGAATAAGCCTTGGGAGGACGAAAATGACCTAAATCTTCAACCAATGACACAAATGTTCTTATTGGATGCACAAGATTGGTTAAAAACCCTAATTGGACGAGAATAAGCCTTGGGAGGACGAAAATGACCTAAATGTTCAACCAATGACACAAAATCACTTATTGGATGCACAAGATTGGTTAAAAACCCTAATTGGACGAGAATAAGCATTGGGAGGACGAAAATGACCTAAATGTTCAACCAATGACACAAATGTACTTATTGAAATCCCAAGATTGGTTAAAAACCCTAATTGGACGAGAATAAGCATTGGGAGGACGAAAATGACCTAAATGTTCAACCAATGACACAAAATCACTTATTGGATGCACAAGATTGGTTAAAAACCCTAATTGGACGAGAATAAGCCTAGGGATGACGAAAATGACCTAAATGTTCAACCAATGACACAAAATCACTTATTGGATGCACAAGATTGGTTATAACCCTTATTGGACGAGAATAAACCTAGGGATGACGAAAATGACCTAAATGTTCAACCATTGACACAAAATCACTTATTGGATGCACAAGATTGGTTAAAAACCCTAATTGGACGAGAATAAGCCTTGGGAGGACGAAAATGACCTAAATGTTCAACCAATGACACAAAATCACTTATTGGATGCACAAGATTGGTTAAAAACCCTAATTGGACGAGAATAAGCATTGGGAGGACGAAAATGACCTAAATGTTCAAACAATGACATAAATGTACTTATTGGATGCAAAAGATTGGTTAAAAACCCTATTTGGACGAGAATAAGCCTTGGGAGGACGAAAATGACCTAAATGTTCAACACATGACACAAATGTACTTATTGGATGCACAAGATTGGTTAAAAACCCTTATTGGACGAGAATAAGCCTTGGGAGGACGATAATGACCTAAATGTTCAACCAATGACACAAATGTACTTATTGGATGCACAAGATTGGTTAAAAACCCTAATTGGACGAGAATAAGCCTAGGGAGGACGAAAATGACCTAAATGTTCAACCAATGACACAAAATCACTTATTGGATGCACAATATTGGTTAAAAACCCTAATTGGACGAGAATAAGCCTTGGGAGGACGAAAATGACCCAAATGTTCAACCAATGACACAAAATCACTTATTGGCTGCACAAGATTGGTTAAAAACCCTAATTGGACGAGAATAAGCCTTGGGAGGATGAAAATGACCTAAATGTTCAACCAATGACACAAATGTACTTATTGGATGCACAAGATTGGTTAAAAACCCTAATTGGACGAGAATAATCCTTGGGAGGACGAAAATTACCTAAATGTTCAACCAATGACACAAATGTACTTATTGGATGCACAAGATTGGTTAAAAACCCTAATTGGACGAGAATAAGCCTTGGGAGGACGAAAATGACCTAAATGTTCAACCAATGACACAACAGCACTTATTGGATGCACAAGATTGGTTAAAAACCCTAATTGGACGAGAATAAGCCTTGGGAGGACGAAAATGACCTAAATGTTCAACCAATGACACAAATGTACTTATTGGATGCACAAGATTGGTTAAAAACCCTAATTGGACGAGAATAAGCCTTGGGAGGACGAAAATGACCTAAATGTTCATCCAACATCAAAAAATCACTTATTGGTTGCACAAGATTGGTTAAAAACCCTAATTGGACGAGAATAAGCCTTGGGAGGACGAAAATGACCTAAATGTTCAACCAATGACACAAATGTACTTATTGGATGCACAAGATTGGTTAAAAACCCTAATTGGACGACAATAAGTCTTCGGAGGACGAAAATGACATAAATGTTCAACCAATGACACAAAATCACTTGTTGGATGCACAAGATTGGTAAAAAACCCTAATTGGACGAGAATAAGCCTAGGGAGGTTGAAAATGACATAAATGTTCAACCAATGACACAAATGTACTTATTGGATGCACAAGATTGGTTAAAAACTCTAATTGGACAAGAATAAGCCTAGGGAGGACGAAAATAACCTAAATGTTCAACCAATGACACAAAATCACTTATTGGATGCACAAGAATTGTTAAAAACCCTAATTGGACGAGAATAAGTCTTGGGAGGACGAAAACGACCTAAATGTTCAACCAATGACACAAATGTACTTATTGGATGCACAAGATTGGTTAAAAACCTAATTGGACGAGAATAAGCCTTAGGAGGTCGAAAAATGACCTAAATGTTCAACCAATGACATAAATGTACTTATTGGATGCACAAGATTGGTTAAAAACCCTAATTGGACGAGAATAAGTCTTGAGAGGACGAAAATGACCTAAATGTTCAACCAATGACACAAAATCACTTGTTGGATTTACAAGATTGGTAAAAAAACCCTAATTGGACGAGAATAAGCCTTGGGAGGTCGAAAATGACCTAAATGTTCAACCAATGACAAAAATGTACTTATTGGATGCACAAGATTGGTTAAAACCCCTAATTGGACGAGAATAAGCCTTGGGAGGATGAAAATGACCTAAATGTTCAACCAATGACACAAAATCACTTATTGGATGCACAAGATTCGTTAAAAACCCTAATTGGACGAGAATAAGCCTAGGGAGGACGAAAATGACCTAAATGTTCAACCAATGACACAATTGTACTTATTGGATGCACAAGATTGGTTAAAAACCCTAATTGGACGAGAATAAGCATTGGGAAGACGAAAATGACCTAAATGTTCAACCAATGACACAAATGTACTTATTGGATGCAGAAGATTGGTTAAAAACCCTAATTGGACGACAATAAGTCTTGGGAGGACGAAAATGACCTAAATGTTCAACCAATGACACAAAATCACTTGTTGGATGCACAAGATTGGTAAAAAACTCTAATTGGACGAGAATAAGCCTTGGGAGGACGAAAATGACCTAAATGTTCCACCGATGACACAAATGTACCTATTGGATGCACAAGATTGATTAAAAACCCTAATTGGACGAGAATAGGCCTTAGGAGGACGAAAATGACCTAAATGTTCAACCAATGACAAAAATGTACTTATTGGATGCACAACATTTGTTAAAAACCCTAATTGGACGAGAATAAGACTTGGGAGGACGAAAACGACCTAAATGTTCAACCAATGACACAAATGTACGTATTGGATGCACAAGATTGGTTAAAAACCCGAATTTGACGAGAATAAGCCTAGGGAGGACGAAAATGACCTAATTGTTCAACCAATGACACAAAATCACTTATTGGATGCACAAGATTTGTTAAAAACCCTAATTGGACGAGAATAAGCCATGGGAGGTCGAAAATGACGTAAATGTTCAACCAATGACGCAAATGTACTTATTGGATGCACAAGATTGGTTAAAAACCCTAATTGGACGAGAATAAGACTAGGGAGGACGAAAATGACCTAAATGTTCAACCAATGACACAAAATCACTTATTGGATGCACAAGATTGGTTAAAAACCCTAATTGGACGAGAATAAGCCTTGAGAGGACGAAAATGACCTAAATGTTCAACCAATGACACAAAATTACTTATTGGATGCACAAGATTGGTTAAAAACCCTAATTGGACGAGAATAAGACTAGGTAGGATGAAAATGACCTAAATGTTCAACCAATGACACAAAATCACTTATTGGATGCACAAGATTGGTTAAAAACCCTAATTGGACGAGAATAAGCCTTGGGAGGACGAAAATGACCTAAATGTTCAACCAATGACACAAAATCACTTATTGGATGCACAAGATTGGTTAAAAACCCTAATTGGACGAGAATAAGCATTGGGAGGACGAAAATGACCTAAATGTTCAAACAATGACATAAATGTACTTATTGGATGCAAAAGATTGGTTAAAAACCCTATTTGGACGAGAATAAGCCTTGGGAGGACGAAAATGACCTAAATGTTCAACACATGACACAAATGTACTTATTGGATGCACAAGATTGGTTAAAAACCCTTATTGGACGAGAATAAGCCTTGGGAGGACGATAATGACCTAAATGTTCAACCAATGACACAAATGTACTTATTGGATGCACAAGATTGGTTAAAAACCCTAATTGGACGAGAATAAGCCTAGGGAGGACGAAAATGACCTAAATGTTCAACCAATGACACAAAATCACTTATTGGATGCACAATATTGGTTAAAAACCCTAATTGGACGAGAATAAGCCTTGGGAGGACGAAAATGACCCAAATGTTCAACCAATGACACAAAATCACTTATTGGCTGCACAAGATTGGTTAAAAACCCTAATTGGACGAGAATAAGCCTTGGGAGGATGAAAATGACCTAAATGTTCAACCAATGACACAAATGTACTTATTGGATGCACAAGATTGGTTAAAAACCCTAATTGGACGAGAATAATCCTTGGGAGGACGAAAATTACCTAAATGTTCAACCAATGACACAAATGTACTTATTGGATGCACAAGATTGGTTAAAAACCCTAATTGGACGAGAATAAGCCTTGGGAGGACGAAAATGACCTAAATGTTCAACCAATGACACAAATAAATTTATTGGATGCACAAGATTGGTTAAAAACCCTAATTGGACGAGAATAAGCCTAGGGAGGACGAAAATGACCTAAATGTTCAACCAATGACACAAAATCACTTATTGGATGCACAAGATTGGTTAAAAACCCTAATATGACGAGAATAAGCCTTGGGAGGACGAAAATGACCTAAATGTTCAACCAATGACACAAAATCACTTATTGGATGCACAAGATTGGTTAAAAACCCTAATTGGACGAGAATAAGCATTGGGAGGACGAAAATGACCTAAATGTTCAACCAATGACACAAATGTACTTATTGGATGCACAAGATTGGTTAAAAACCCTAATTGGACGAGAATAAGGCTATGGAGGATGAAAATGACCTAAATGTTCAACCAATGACACAAAATCACTTATTGGATGCACAAGATTGGTTAAAACCCCTAATTGGACGAGAATAAGCCTTGGGAGGACGAAAATGACCTAAATGTTCAACCAATGACACAAAATCACTTATTGGATGCACAAGATTGGTTAAAAACCCTAATTGGACGAGAATAAGCATTGGGAGGACGAAAATGACCTAAATGTTCAACCAATGACACAAAATCACTTATTGGATGCACAAGATTGGTTATAAACCCTAATTGGACGAGAATAAGCCTAGGGAGGACGAAAATGACCTAAATGTTCAACCAATGGCACAAAATCACTTATTGGATGCACAAGATTGGTTAAAAACCCTAATTGGACGAGAATAAGCCTAGGGAGGACGGAAATGACCTAAATGTTCAACCAATGGCACAAAATTACTTATTGGATGCACAAGATTGTTTAAAAACCCTAATTGGACGAGAATAAGGATAAGGAGGACGAAAATGACCTAAATGTTAAACCAATGACACAAAATCACTTATTGGATGCACAAGATTGGTTAAAAACCCTAATTGGACAAGAATAAGCCTTGGGAGGACGAAAATGACCTAAATGTTCAACCAATGACACAAAATCACTTATTGGATGCACAAGATTGGTTAAAAACCCTAATTGGACGAGAATAAGCCAAGGGAGGACGAAAATGACCTAAATGTTCAACCAATGACACAAAATCACTTGTTGGATGCACAAGATTGGTAACAAACCCTAATTGGACGAGAATAAGCCTTGGGAGGTCGAAAATGACCTAAATGTTCAACCAATGACACAAATGTACTTATTGGATGTAGAAGATTGGTTAAAAACCCTAATTGGACCAGAATAAGTCTTGGGAGGACGAAAATGACCTAAATGTTCAACCAATGACACAAAATCACTTGTTGGATGCACAAGATTGGTAACAAACCCTAATTGGACGAGAATAAGCCTTGGGAGGTCGAAAATGACCTAAATGTTCAACCAATGACACAAATGTACTTATTGGATGCAGAAGATTGGTTAAAAACCCTAATTGGATGAGAATAAGTCTTGGGAGGTCGAAAATGACCTAAATGTTCAACCAATGACACAAAATCACTTGTTGGATGCACAAGATTGGTAAAAAACCCTAATTGGACGAGAATAAGCCTTGGGAGGACGAAAATGACTTAAATGTCCAACCAATGACACAAATGTACCTATTGGATGCACAAGATTGGTTAAAAACCCTAATTGGACGAAAATAAGTCTTGGGAGGACGAAAATGACCTAAATGTTCAACCAATGACACAAATGTACTTATTGGATGCAGAAGATTGGTTAAAAACCCTAATTGGACGAGAATAAGTCTTGGGAGGACGAAAATGACCTAAATGTTCAACCAATGACACAAAATCACTTGTTGGATGCACTAGATTGGTAAAAAACCCTAATTGGACGAGAATAAGTCTTGGGTGGACGAAAATGACCTAAATGTTAAACCAATGACACAAAATCACTTGTTGGATGCAGAAGATTGGTAAAAAACCCTAATTGAACGAGAATAAGCCTTGGGAGGTCGAAAATGACCTAAATGTTCAACCAATGACACAAATGTACTTATTGGATGCAGAAGATTGGTTAAAAACCCTAATTGGACGAGAATAAGCCTACTGAGGACGAAAATGACCTAAATGTTCAACCAATGACACAAATGTACTTATTGGATGCACAAGATTGGTTAAAAACCCATATTGGACGAGAATAAGTCTTGGGAGGACGAAAATGACCTAAATGTCCAACCAATGACACAAAATCACTTGTTGGATGCACAAGATTGGTAAAAAAACCCTAATTGGACGAGAATAAGCCTTGGGAGGTCGAAAATGACCTAAATGTTCAACCAATGACAAAAATGTACTTATTGGATGCACAAGATTGGTTAAAACCCCTAATTGGACGAGAATAAGCCTTGGGAGGATGAAAATGACCTAAATGTTCAACCAATGACACAAAATCACTTATTGGATGCACAAGATTCGTTAAAAACCCTAATTGGACGAGAATAAGCCTAGGGAGGACGAAAATGACCTAAATGTTCAACCAATGACACAATTGTACTTATTGGATGCACAAGATTGGTTAAAAACCCTAATTGGACGAGAACAAGCATTGGGAAGACGAAAATGACCTAAATGTTCAACCAATGACACAAATGTACTTATTGGATGCAGAAGATTGGTTAAAAACCCTAATTGGTCGACAATAAGTCTTGGGAGGACGAAAATGACCTAAATGTTCAACCAATGACAGAAAATCACTTGTTGGATGCACAAGATTGGTAAAAAACTCTAATTGGACGAGAATAAGCCTTGGGAGGACGAAAATGACCTAAATGTTCCACCGATGACACAAATGTACCTATTGGATGCACAAGATTGATTAAAAACCCTAATTGGACGAGAATAGGCCTTGGGAGGACGAAAATGACCTAAATGTTCAACCAATGACACAAATGTACTTATTGGATGCACAACATTTGTTAAAAACCCTAATTGGACGAGAATAAGACTTGGGAGGACGAAAACGACCTAAATGTTCAACCAATGACACAAATGTACGTATTGGATGCACAAGATTGGTTAAAAACCCGAATTTGATGAGAATAAGCCTAGGGAGGACGAAAATGACCTAATTGTTCAACCAATGACACAAAATCACTTATTGGATGCACAAGATTTGTTAAAAACCCTAATTGGACGAGAATAAGCCTTGGGAGGACGAAAATGACCTAAATGTTCAACCAATGACGCAAATGTACTTATTGGATGCACAAGATTGGTTAAAAACCCTAATTGGACGAGAATAAGACTAGGGAGGACGAAAATGACCTAAATGTTCAACCAATGACACAAAATCACTTATTGGATGCACAAGATTGGTTAAAAACCCTAATTGGACGAGAATAAGCATTTAAAGGACGAAAATGACCTAAATGTTCAACTAATGACCCAAAATCAGTTATTGGATGCACAAGATTGATTAAAAACCCTAATTGGACGAGAATAAGCCTTGGGAGGACGAAAATGACCTAAATGTTCAACCAACGACACAAATGTACTTATTAAATGCACAACATTTGTTAAAAACCCTAATTGGACGAGAATAAGCCTTGGGAGGACGAAAATGACCTAAATGTTCAACCAATGACGCAAAATCACTTATTGGATACACAAGATTGATTAAAAACCCTAAATGGACGAGAATAAGCCTTGGGAGGACGAAAATGACCTAAATGTTCAACCAATGACACAAATGTACTTATTGGATGCACAACATTGGTTAAAAACCCTAATTGGACGAGAATAAGCCTTGGGAAGACGAAAATGACCTAAATGTTCAACCAATGACACAAATTTACTTATTGGATGCACAAGAATGGTTAAAAACCCTAATTGGACGAGAATAAGTCTTGGGAGGACGAAAATGACCTAAATGTTCAACCAATGACACAAAATCACTTGTTGGATGTACAAGATTGGTAACAAACCCTAATTGGACGAGAATAAGCCTAGGGAGGTCGAAAATGACCTAAATGCTCAACCAATGACACAAATGTACTTATTGGATGCATAAGATTGGTTAAAAACCCTAATTGGACGAGAATAAGTCCTGGGAGGACGAAAATGACCTAAATGTTTAACCAATGACACAAAATCACTTGTTGGATGCACAAGATTGGTAAAAAACCCTAATTGGATGAGAATAAGCCTTAGGAGGACGAAAATGACCTAAATGTTCAACCAATGACACAAATGTACTTATTGGATGCACAAGATTGGTTAAAAACCCTAATTGGACGACAATAAGTCTTGGGAGGACGAAAGTGACCTAAATGTTCAACCAATGACACAAAATCACTTGTTGGATGCACAAGATTGGTAAAAAACCCTAATTGGACGAGAATAAGCCTTGGGAGGTCGAAAATGACATAAATGTTCAACCAATGACACAAATGTACTTATTGGATGCACAAGATTGGTTAAAAACTCTAATCGGACAAGAATAAGCCTAAGGAGGACGAAAATAACCTAAATGTTCAACCAATGACACAAAATCACTTATTGGATGCACAAGATTGGTTAAAAACCCTAATTGGACGAGAATAAGCCTTGGGAGGACGAAAATGACCTAAATGTTCAACCAATGACACAAAATCACTTATTGGATGCACAAGATTGATTAAAATCCTAATTGGACGAGAATAAGCCTAGGTAGGACGAAAATGACCTAAATGTTCAACCATTGACACAAATGTACTTATTGGATGCACAAGATTGGTTAAAAAACCTAATTGGACGAGAATAAGCAATGGGAGGACGAAAATGACCTAAATGTTCAACCAATGACACAAAATCACTTATTGGATGCACAAGATTGGTTAGAAACGTTAATTGGAAGAGAATAAGCCTAGGGAGAACGAAAATCACCTAAATGTTCAACCAATGACAAAAATGTACTTATTGGATGCACAAGATTGGTTAAAAACCCTAATTGGAAGAGAATAAGCCTAGGGAGGACAAAAATAACCTAAATGTTCAACCAATGACACAAAATCACTTATTGGATGCACAAGATTGGTTAAAAACCCTAATTGGACGAGAATAAGCCTTGGGAGGACGAAAATGACCTAAATGTTCAACCAATGACACAAAATCACTTATTGGATGCACAAGATTGGTTAAAAACCCTAATTGGACGAGAATAAGCATTGGCAGGACGAAAATGACCTAAATGTTCAACCAATGAAACAAATGTACTTATTGGATGCACAACATTTGTTAAAAACCCTAATTGGACGAGAATAAGCCTAGGGAGGACGAAAATGACCTAAATGTTCAACCAATGACACAAATGTACTTATTGTATGCACAAGATTGGTTAAAAACCCTAATTGGATGAGAATAAGCCTTGGGAGGATGAAAATGACCTAAATGTTCAACCAATGACACAAAATCACTTATTGGATGCACAAGATTGGTTAAAAACATTAATTGGACGAGAATAAGCCTTGGGAGGACGAAAATGACCTAAATGTTCAACCAATGACACAAATGTACTTATTGGATGCAAAAGATTGGTTAAAAACCCTAATTGGACGAGAATAAGCCTTGGGAGGACGAAAATGACCTTAATGTTCAACCAATTACACAAATGTACTTATTGGATGCACAAGATTGGTTAAAAACCCTAATTGGACGAGAATTAGCCTTGGGAGGACTAAAATGACCTAAATGTTCAATCAATGACACAAATGTACTTATTGGATGCACAAGATTGGTTAAAAACCCTAATTGGACGAGAATAAGCCTTGGGAGGACGAAAATGACCTAAATGTTCAACCAATGACACAAATGTACTTATTGGATGCACAAGATTGGTTAAAAACCATAATTGGACGAGAATAAGCCTTGGGAGGACGAAAATAACCTAAATGTTCAACCAATGACACAAAATCACTTATTGGATGCACAAGATTGGTTAAAAACCCTAATTGGACGAGAATAAGCCTTGGGAGGACGAAAATGACCTAAATGTTCAACCAATGACACAAAATCACTTATTGGATGCACAAGATTGGTTAAAAACCCTAATTGGACGAGAATAAGCATTGGGAGGACGAAAATGACCTAAATGTTCAACACATAAAACAAGATCACTTATTTAATGCACAAGATTGGTTAAAAACCCTAATTGGACGAGAATAAGCCTTGGGAGGATGAAAATGACCTAAATGTTCAACCAATGACACAAATGTACTTATTGGATTCAATAGGTTGGTTAAAAACCCTAATTGGACGAGACTAAGCCTTGGGAGGACGAAAATGACCTAAATGTTCAACCAATGACACAAATTCACTTATTGGATGCACAAGATTGGTTAAAAACCCTAATTGGACGAGAATAAGCATTCGGAGGACAAAAAATGACTTAGATGTTCAACCAATGACACAAAATCACTTATTGGATGCACAAGATTGGTTAAAAACCCTAATTGGACGAGAATAAGCCTTGGGAGGACGAAAATGACCTAAATGTTCAACCAATGACACAAAATCACTTATTGGATGCACAAAATTGAGTAAAAACCCTAATTGGACGAGAATAAGCCTTGGGAGGACGAAAATGACCTAAATGTTCAACCAATGACACAAAATCACTTATTGGATGCACAAGATTGGTTAAAAACCCTAATTGGACGAGAATAAGCCTTGGGAGGACGAAAATGACCTAAATGTTCAACCAATGACACAAAATCACTTATTGGATGCACAAGGTTGGTTAAAAACCCTAATTGGACGAGAATAAGCCTTGGGAGGACGAAAATGACCTTAATGTTCAACCAATGACACAAAATCACGTATTGGATGCACAAGATTGGTTAAAAACCCTAATTGGACGAGAATAAGCCTTGGGAGGACGAAAATGACCTAAATGTTCAACCAATGACACAAAATCACTTATTGGATGCACAAGATTGGTTAAAAACCCTAATTGGACGAGAATAAGCATTGGGAGGATGAAAATGACCTAAATGTTCAATCAATGACACAAATGTACTTATTGGATGCACAAGATTGGTTAAAAACCCTAATTGGACGAGAATAAGCCTTGGGAGGACGAAAATGACCTAAATGTTCAACCAATGACACAAAATCACTTATTGGATGCACAATATTGGTTTAAAACACTAATTGGACGAGAATAAGCCTTGGAAGGACGAAAATGACCTAAATGTTCAACCAATGACACAAAATCACTTATTGGATGCACAAGATTGGTTAAAAACCCTAATTGGACGAGAATAAGCCTTGGGAGGACGAAAATGACCTAAATGTTCAACCAATGACACAAAATCACTTATTGGATGCACAAGATTGGTTAAAAACCCTAATTGGACGAGAATAAGCATTGGTAGGACGAAAATGACCTAAATGTTCAACCAATGATACAAATGTACTTATTGGATGCACAAGATTGGTTAAAAACCCTAATTGAACGAGAATAAGCCTTGGGAGGACGAAAATGACCTAAATGTTCAACCAATGACACAAATGTACTTATTGGATGCACAAGATTGGTTAAAAACCCTAATTGGAGGAGAATAAGCCTTGGGAGGACGAAAATGACCTAAATGTTCAACCAATGACACAAAATCACTTATTGGATGCACAAGATTTGTTAAAACCCCTAATTGGACGAGAATAAGCCTTTGAGGACGAAAATGACCTAAATGTTCAACCAATGACACAAATGTACTTATTGGATGCACAAGATTGGTTAAAAACCCTAATTGGACGAGAATAAGCCTTGGGAGGACGAAAATGACCTAAATGTTCAACCAATGACACAAAATCACTTATTGGATGCACAAGATTGGTTAAAAACCCTAATTGGACGAGAATAAGCATTGGGAGGACGAAAATGACCTAAATGTTCAACCAAAGACACAAATGTACTTATTGGATGCACGAGATTGGTTAAAAACCCTAATTGGACGAGAATAAGCCTAGGGAGGACGAAAATGACCTAAATGTTCAACCAATGACACAAAATCACTTATTGGATGCACAAGATTGGTTAAAAACCCTAATTGGACGAGAATAAGCGTAGGGAGGACGAAAATAATCTAAATGTTCAACCAATGACACAAAATCACTTATTGGATGCACAAGATTGGTTAAAAACCCTAATTTGACGAGAATAAGCATTGGGAGGATGAAAATGACCTAAATCTTCAACCAATGACACAAATGTACTTATTGGATGCGCAAGATTGGTTAAAAACCCTAATTGGACGAGAATAAGCCTAGGGAGGACGAAAATGACCTAAATGTTCAACCAATGACACAAAATCACTTATTTGATGCACAACTTTCGTTAAAAACCCTAATTGGACGAGAATAAGCCTTGGGAGGACGAAAATGACCTAAATGTTCAACCAATGACACAAAATCACTTATTGGATGCACAAGATTGGTTAAAAACCCTAATTGGACGAGAATAAGCATTGGGAGGACGAAAATGACCTAAATGTTCAACCAATGACACAAATGTACTTATTGGATGCACAAGATTGGTTAAAAACCCTAATTGGACGAGAATAAGCCTAGGGTGGACGAAAATGACCTAAATGTTCATCCAATGACACAAAATCACTTAGTGGATGCACAAGATTGGTTAAAAATCCTAATTGGACGAGAATAAGCCTTGGGAGGACGAAAATGACCTAAATGTTCAACCAATGACACAAAATCACTTATTGGATGCACAAGATTGGTTAAAAACCCTAATTGGACGAGAATAAGCATTGGGAGGACGAAAATGACCTAAATGTTCAACCAATGACACAAATGTACTTATTGGATGCACAAGATTGGTTAAAAACCCTAATTGGACGAGAATAAGGCTATGGAGGATGAAAATGACCTAAATGTTCAACCAATGACACAAAATCACTTATTGGATGCACAAGATTGGTTAAAACCCCTAATTGGACGAGAATAAGCCTTGGGAGGACGAAAATGACCTAAATGTTCAACCAATGACACAAAATCACTTATTGGATGCACAAGATTGGTTAAAAACCCTAATTGGACGAGAATAAGCATTGGGAGGACGAAAATGACCTAAATGTTCAACCAATGAAACAAATGTACTTATTGGATGCACAACATTTGTTAAAAACCCTAATTGGACGAGAATAAGCCTAGGGAGGACGAAAATGACCTAAATGTTCAACCAATGACACAAATGTACTTATTGTATGCACAAGATTGGTTAAAAACCCTAATTGGATGAGAATAAGCCTTGGGAGGATGAAAATGACCTAAATGTTCAACCAATGACACAAAATCACTTATTGGATGCACAAGATTGGTTAAAAACCCTAATTCGACGAGAATAAGCCTTGGGAGGACGAAAATGACCTAAATGTTCAACCAATGACACAAATGTACTTATTGGATGCACAACATTTGTTGAAAACCCTAATTGGACGAGAATAAGACTTGGGAGGACGAAAACAACCTAAATGTTCAACCAATGACACAAATGTACTTATTGGATGCACAAGATTGGTTAAAAACCGTAATTGGACGAGAATAAGTCTTGGGAGGACGAAAATGACCTAAATGTTCAACCAATGACACAAAATCATTTGTTGGATGCACAAGACTGGTTAAATACCCTAATTGGACGAGAATAAGCCTTGGGAGGACGAAAATGACCTAAATGTTCAACCAATGACACAAAATCACTTATTGGATTCACAAGATTGGTTAAAAACCCTAATTGGACGAGAATAAGCCAAGGGAGGACGAAAATGACCTAAATGTTCAACCAATGATACAAATGTACTTATTGCATGCACAAGCTTGGTTAAAAACCCTAATTGGACGAGAATAAGTCTTGGGAGGACGAAAATGACCTAAATGTTCAACCAATGACACAAAATCACTTGTTGGATGCACAAGATTGGTAAAAAACCCTAATTGGACGAGAATAAGCCTTGGGAGGTCGAAAATGACCTAAATGTTCAACCAATGACACAAATGTACTTATTGGATGCAGAAGATTGGTTAAAAACCCTAATTGGACGAGAATAAGTCTTGGGAGGACGAAAATGACCTAAATGTTCAACCAATGACACAAAATCACTTGTTGGATGCACAAGATTGGTTAAAAACCCTAATTGGACGAGAATAAGCCTTGGGAGGACGAAAATGACCTAAATGTTCAACCAATGACACAAAATCACTTATTGGATGCACAAGATTGGTTAGAAACCCTAATTGGACGAGAATAAGCCTTGGGAGGAATAAAATGACCTAAATGTTCAACCAATGACACAAAATCACTTATTGGATGCACAAGATTGGTTAAAAACCCTAATTGGACGAGAATAAGCCTTGGGAGGACGAAAATGACCTAAATGTTCAACCAATGACACAAATGTACTTATTGGATGCACAAGATTGGTTAAAAACCCTAATTGGACGAGAATAAACCTAGGGAGGACGAAAATAACCTAAATGTTCAACCAATGACACAAAATCACTTATTGGATGCACAAGATTGGTTAAAAACCCTAATTGGACGAGAATAAGCCTTGGGAGGACGAAAATGACCTAAATGTTCAACCAATGACACAAAATCACTTATTGGATGCACAAGATTGGTTAAAAACCCTAATTGGACAAGAATAAGCATTGGGAGGACGAAAATGACCTAAATGTTCAACCAATGAAACAAATGTACTTATTGGATGCACAACATTTGTTAAAAACCCTAATTGGACGAGAATAAGCCTAGGGAGGACGAAAATGACCTAAATGTTCAACCAATGACACAAATGTACTTATTGTATGCACAAGATTGGTTAAAAACCCTAATTGGATGAGAATAAGCCTTGGGAGGATGAAAATGACCTAAATGTTCAACCAATGACACAAAATCACTTATTGGATGCACAAGATTGGTTAAAAACCCTAATTGGACGAGAATAAGCCTTGGGAGGACGAAAATGACCTAAATGTTGAACCAATGACACAAAATCACTTACTGGATGCACAAGATTGGTTAAAAACCCTAATTAATCGAGAATAAGCCTAGGGAGGACGAAAATGACCTAAATATTCAACCAATGACACAAATGTACTTATTGGATGCACAAGATTGGTTAAAAACCCTAATTGGACAAGAATAAGCCTTGGGAAAACGTAAATGACCTAAATGTTCAACCAATGACACAAAATCACTTATTGGATGCACAAGATTGGTTAAAAACCTTAATTGGACGAGAATAAGCCTTGGGAGGACGAAAATGACCTAAATATTGAACCAATGACACAAAATCACTTACTGGATGCACAAGATTGGTTAAAAACCCTAATTAATCGAGAATAAGCCTAGGGAGGACGAAAATGACCTAAATGTTCAACCAATGACACAAATGTACTTATTGGATGCACAAGATTGGTTAAAAACCCTAATTGGACGAGAATAAGCCTTGGGAGGACGAAAATGATCTAAATGTTCAACCAATGACACGAATGTACTTATTGGATGCACAAGATTGGTTAAAAACCCTAATTGGACGAGAATAAGCCTTGGGAGGACGAAAATGACCTAAATGTTCAACCAATGACACAAAATCACTTATTGGATGCACAAGATTGGTTAAAAACCTAATTGGACGAGAATAAGCCTTGGGAGGACGAAAATGACCTAAATGTTCAACCAATGACACAAATGTACTTATTGGATGCACAACATTTGTTAAAATCCCTAATTGGACGAGAATAAGACTTGGGAGGACGAAAATGACCTAAATGTTCAACCAATGATACAAAATCATTTTTTGGATGCACAAGATTGGTAAAAAACCCTAATTGGACGAGAATAAGCCTTGGGAGGTCGAAAATGACCTAAATGTACAACCAATGACACAAATGTACTTATTGGATGCACAAGATTGGTTAAAAACCCTAATTGGACGAGAATAAGCCTTGGGAGGACGAAAATGACCTAAATGTTCAACCAATGACACAAAATCACTTATTGGATGCACAAGATTGGTTTAAAACCGTAATTGGACGAGAATAAGCCTTGGGAGGACGAAAATGACCTAAATGTTCAACCAATGACACAAAATCACTTATTGGATGCACAAGATTGGTTAAAAACCCTAATTGGACGAGAATAAGCATTGGGAGGACGAAAATGACCTAAATGTTCAACCAATGACACAAATGTACTTATTGGATGCACAATATTGTTTAAAAACCCTAATTGGACGAGAATAAGCCTTGGGAGGACGAAAATGACCTAAATGTTCAACCAATGACACAAAATCACTTATTGGATGCACAAGATTGGTTAAAAACCCTAATTGGACGAGAATAAGCATTGGGAGGACGAAAATGACCTAAATGTTCAAACTATGGCACAAAATACTTTATTGGATGCACAAGATTGGTTAAAAACCCTAATTGGACGAGAATAAGCCTTGGGAGGACGAAAATGACCTAAATGTTCAACCAATGACACAAAATCACTTATTGGATGCACAAGATTGGTTAAAAACCCTAATTGGACGAGAATAAGCCTGGGGAGGACGAAAATAACCTAAATGTTCAACCAATGACACAAAATCACTTATTGGATGCACAAGATTGGTTAAAAACCCTAATTGGACGAGAATAAGCCTTGGGAGGACGAAAATGACCTAAATGTTCAACCAATGACACAAAATCACTTATTGGATGCACAAGATTGGTTAAAAACCCTAATTGGACGAGAATAAGCCTTGGGAGAAATCACCTAAATTTTCAACCAATGACACAAAATCACTTATTGGATGCACAAGATTGGTTAAAAACCCTAATTGGACGACAATAAGCCTAGGGAGGACGAAAATCACCTAAATGTTCAACCAATGACACAAATGTACTTATTGGATTCACAAGATTGGTTAAAAACCTTAATTGGACGAGAATAAGCCTTAAGAGGATGAAAATGACCTAAATGTTCAACCAATGACACAAAATCACTTATTGGATGCACAAGATTGGTTAAAAACCCTAATTGGACGAGAATAAGCCTTGGGAGGACGAAAATGACCTAAATGTTCAACCAATGACACAAAATCACTTATTGGATGCACAAGATTGGTTAAAAACCCTAATTGGACGAGAATAAGCCTTGGGAGGTCAAAAATGACCTAAATGTTCAACCAATGACACAAATGTACTTATTGGATGCACAAGATTGGTTAAATACCCTAATTGGACGAGAATAAGCCTTGGGAGGACGAAAATGACCTAAATGTTCAACCAATGACACAAAATCACTTATTGGATGCACAAGATTGGTTAAAAACCCTAATTGGACAAGAATAAGCCAAGGGAGGACGAAAATGACCTAAATGTTCAACCAATGATACAAATGTACTTATTGCATGCACAAGCTTGGTTAAAAACCCTAATTGGACGAGAATAAGTCTTGGGAGGACGAAAATGACCTAAATGTTCAACCAATGACACAAAATCACTTGTTGGATGTACAAGATTGGTAACAAACCCTAATTGGATGAGAATAAGCCTTGGGAGGTCGAAAATGACCTAAATGCTCAACCAATGACACAAATGTACTTATTGGATGCATAAGATTGGTTAAAAACCCTATTTGGACGAGAATAAGTCTTGGGAGGACGAAAATGACCTAAATGTTTAACCAATAACACAAAATCACTTGTTGGATGCACAAGATTGGTAAAAAACCCTAATTGGACGAGAATAAGCCTTAGGAGGACGAAAATGACCTAAATGTTCAACCAATGACACAAATGTACTTATTGGATGCACAAGATTGGTTAAAAACCCTAATTGGACGACAATAAGTCTTGGGAGGACGAAAGTGACCTAAATGTTCAACCAATGACACAAATGTAGTTATTGGATGCACAACACTTGTTGAAAACCCTAATTGGACGAGAATAAGACTTGGGAGGACGAAAACGACCTAAATGTTCAACCAATGACACAAATGTACTTATTGGATGCACAAGATTGGTTAAAAACCGTAATTGGATGAGAATAAGTCTTGGGAGGACGAAAATGACCTAAATGTTCAACCAATGACACAAAATCACTTGTTGGATGCACAAGACTGGTTAAATACCCTAATTGGACGAGAATAAGCCTTGGGAGGACGAAAATGACCTAAATGTTCAACCAATGACACAAAATCACTTATTGGATTCACAAGATTGGTTAAAAACCCTAATTGGACGAGAATAAGCCAAGGGAGGACGAAAATGACCTAAATGTTCAACCAATGATACAAATGTACTTATTGCATGCACAAGCTTGGTTAAAAACCCTAATTGGACGAGAATAAGTCTTGGGAGGACGAAAAGGACCTAAATGTTCAACCAATGACACAAAATCACTTGTTGGATTCACAAGATTGGTAAAAAACCCTAATTGGACGAGAATAAGCCTTGGGAGGACGAAAGTGACCTAAATGTTCAACCAATGACACAAATGTACTTATTGGATGCAGAAGATTGGTTAAAAACCCTAATTGGACGAGAATAAGTCTTGGGAGGACGAAAATGACCTAAATGTTCAACCAATGACACAAAATCACTTGTTGGATGCACAAGATTGGTAAAAAACCCTAATTGGAGGAGAATAAGCCTTGGGAGGACGAAAATGACCTAAATGTTCAACCAATGACACAAAATCACTTATTGGATGCACAAGATTGATTAAAAACACTAATTGGACGAGAACAAGCCTTGGGAGGACGAAAATGACCTAAATGTTCAACTAATGATACAAATGTACTTATTGGATGCACAACATTTGTTAAAAACCCTAATTGGACGAGAATAAGACTTGGGAGGACGAAAATGACCTAAATGTTCAACCAATGGCACAAAATCACTTATTGGATGCACAAGATTGGTTAAAAACCCTAATTGGACAAGAATACGCCTAGGGAGGACGAAAATAACCTAAATGTTCAACCAATGACACAAAATCACTTATTGGATGCACAAGATTGGTTAAAAACCCTAATTGGACGAGAATAAGCCTGGGGATGACGAAAATGACCTAAATGTTCAACCAATGACACAAAATCACTTATTTGATGCACAAGATTGGTTAAAAGCCCTAATTGGACGAGAATAAGCCTTGGGAGGACGAAAATGACCTAAATGTTCAACCAATGACGCAAAATCACTTATTGGATACACAAGATTGATTAAAAACCCTAAATGGACGAGAATAAGCCTTGGGAGGACGAAAATGACCTAAGTGTTCAACCAATGACACAAATGTACTTATTGGATGCACAACATTGGTTAAAAACCCTAATTGGACGAGAATAAGCCTTGGGAAGACGAAAATGACCTAAATGTTCAACCAATGACACAAATGTACTTATTGGATGCACAAGATTGGTTAAAAATCCTAATTGGACGAGAATAAGCCTTAGGAGGATGAAAATGACCTAAATGTTCAACCGATGACACAAAATCACTTATTGGATGCACAAGAATTGTTAAAAACCCTAAATGGATGAGAATAAGCCTAGGGAGGACGAAAACGACCTAAATGTTCAACAAATGACACAAAATCACTTATTGGACGCACAAGATTGGTTAAAAACCCTAATTGGACGAGAATAAGCCTTGGGAGGATGAAAATGACCTAAATGTTCAACCAATGACACAAAATCACTTATTGGATGCACAAGAATTGTTAAAAACCCTAATTGGATGAGAATAAGCCTAGGGAGGACGAAAACGACCTAAATGTTCAACAAATGACACAAAATCACTTATTGGATGCACAAGATTGGTTCAAAATCCCAAATTGAACGAGAATAAGCCTTGGGAGGTCGAAAATGACCTAAATGTTCAACCAATGACACAAAATCACTTATTGGATGCACAAGATTGGTTAAAAACCCTAATTGGATGAGAATAAGCCTTAGGAAGACGAAAATGACCTAAATGTTCAACCAATGACACAAATGTACTTATTGGATGCACAAGATTGGTTAAAAACCCTGATTGGACGAGAATAAGCCTTGGGAGGACGAATGACCTAAATGTTCAACCAATGACACAAATGTACTTATTGGATGTACAAGATTGGTTAAAAACCCTAAATGGACAAGAATAAGCCTTGGGAGGATGAAATTGACCTAAATGTTCAACCAATGACACAAAATCACTTATGGGTTGCACAAGATTGGTGCAAAACCCTAATTAGACGAGAATAAGCCTAGGGAGGACGAAAATGAGCTAAATGTTCAACCAATGACACAAATGTACTTATTGGATGCACAAGATTGGTTAAAAACCCTAATTGGACGAGAATAAGACTACGGAGGACAAAAATGACCTAAATGTTCAACCAATGACAAAAAATCACTTATTGGATGCACAAGATTGGTTAAAAACCCTAATTGGCGAGAATAAGCCTTGGGAGGACGAAAATGACCTAAATGTTCAACCTATGACACAAAATCACTTATTGGATGCACAAGAATTGTTAAAAACCCTAATTGGATGACAATAAGCCTAGGGAGGACGAAAACGACCTAAATGTTCAACCAATGACGCAAATGTACTTATTGGATGCACAAGATTGGTTAAAAACCTAATTGGACGAGAATAAGCCTTAGGAGGTCGAAAAATGACCTAAATGTTCAACCAATGACATAAATGTACTTATTGGATGCACAAGATTGGTTAAAAACCCTAATTGGACGAGAATAAGTCTTGGGAGGACGAAAATGACCTAAATGTTCAACCAATGACACAAAATCACTTGTTGGATTTACAAGATTGGTAAAAAAACCCTAATTGGACGAGAATAAGCCTTGGGAGGTCGAAAATGACCTAAATGTTCAACCAATGACAAAAATGTACTTATTGGATGCACAAGATTGGTTAAAACCCCTAATTGGACGAGAATAAGCCTTGGGAGGATGAAAATGACCTAAATGTTCAACCAATGACACAAAATCACTTATTGGATGCACAAGATTGGTTAAAAACCCTAATTGGACGAGAATAAGCATTGGGAGGACGAAAATGACCTAAATGTTCAACCAATGAAACAAATGTACTTATTGGATGCACAACATTTGTTAAAAACCCTAATTGGACGAGAATAAGCCTAGGGAGGACGAAAATGACCTAAATGTTCAACCAATGACACAAATGTACTTATTGTATGCACAAGATTGGTTAAAAACCCTAATTGGATGAGAATAAGCCTTGGGAGGACGAAAATGACCTAAATGTTCAACCAATGACACAAAATCACTTATTGGATGCACAAGATTGGTTAAAAACCCTAATTGGACGAGAATAAGCATTGGGAGGACGAAAATGACCTAAATGTTCAACCAATGAAACAAAATCACTTATTGGATGCACAAGATTGGTTAAAAACCCAAATTGGACGAGAATAAGCCTTGGGAGGACGAAAATGACCTAAATGTTCATAAATGTTCAACCAATGACACAAAATCACTTATTGGATGCACAAGATTGGTTAAAAACCCTAATTGGACGAGAATAAGCCTTGGGAGGACGAAAATGACCTAAATGTTCAACCAATGACACAAAATCACTTATTGGATGCACAAGATTGGTTAAAAACCCTAATTGGACAAGAATTAGCCTAGGGAGGACGAAAATGACCTAAGTGTTCAACCAATGACACAAATGTACTTATTGGATGCACAAGATTGGTTAAAAACCCTAATTGGACGAGAATAAGACTAGGGAGGACGAAAATGACATATATGTTCAACCAATGACACAAAATCACTTATTGGATGCACAAGATTGGTTAAAAACCCTAATTGGATGAGAATAAGCCTAGGGAGGACGAAAATGACCTAAATGTTCAACCAATGACACAAAATCACTTATTGGATGCACAAGATTGGTTAAAAACCCTAATTGGACGAGAATAAGCCTTGGGAGGACGAAAATGACCTAAATGTTCAACCAATGACACAAAATCACTTATTGGATGCACAAGATTGGTTAAAAACCCTAATTGGACGAGAATAAGCAATGGGAGGACAAAAATGACCTAAACGTTCAACCAATGACACAAATGTACTTATTGGATGCACAAGATTGGTTAAAAACCCTAATTGAACAAGAATAAGCCTAGGGATGACGAAAATGACCTAAATGTTCAACCAATGACACAAATGTACTTATTGGATGCACAAGATTGGTTAAAAACACTAATTGGATGAGAATAAGCCTAGGGAGGACGAAAATGACCTAAATGTTCAACCAATGACACAAAATCACTTATTGGATGCACAAGATTGGTTAAAAACCCTAATTGGACAAGAATAAGCCTTGGGATGACGAAAATCACCTAAATGTTCAACCAATGACACGAAATCACTTATTGGATGCACAAGATCGGTTAAAAACCCTAATTGGATGAGAATAAGCCTAGGGAGGATGAAAATGACCTAAATGTTCAACCAATGACACAAATGTACTTATTGGAAGCACAAGATTGGTTAAAAACCCTAATTGGACGAGAATAAGCCTTGGGAGGACGAAAATGACCTAAATGTTCAACCAATGACACAAAATCACTTATTGGATGCACAAGATTGGTTAAAAACCCTAATTGGACGAGAATAAGCATAAGGAGGACGAAAATGACCTAAATGTTCAACCAATGACACAAATGTACTTATTGGATGCACAAGATTGGTTAAAAACCCTAATTGGACGAGAATAAGCCTTGGGAGGACGAAAATGACCTAAATGTTCAACCAATGACACAAATGTACTTATTGGATGCACAAGATTGGTTAAAAACCCTAATTGGACGAGTATAAGCCTTTGGAGGATGAAAATGACCTAAATGTTCAACCAATGACACAAAATCACTTATTGGATGCACAAGATTGTTTAAAAACCCTAATTGGCTACAATAAGCCTTGGGAGGACGAAAATGTTCTAAATGTTCAACCAATGACACAAAATCACTTCTTGGATGCACAATATTGGTTAAAAATCCTATTTGGTCGAGAATAAGTCTTGGGAGGATGAAAATGACCTAAATATTCAACCAATGACACAAAATCACTTATTGGATGCACAAGATTGGTTAAAAACCCTAATTGGACGAGAATAAGCCTTGGGAGGACGAAAATGACCTAAATGTTCAACCAATGACACAAATGTACTTATTGGATGCACAAGATTGGTTAAAAACCCTAATTGGACGAGAAAAAGCCTTGGGAGGACGAAAATGACCTAAATGTTAAACCAATGACACAAATGTACTTATTGGATGCACAAGATTGGTTAAAAACCCTAATTGGACGAGAATAAGCCTTGGGAGGACGAAAATGACCTAAATGTTCAACCAATGACACAAATGTACTTATTGGATGCACAAGATTGGTTAAAAACCCTAATTGGACGAGAATAAGCCTTGGGAGGACGAAAATGACCTAAATGTTGAACCAACGACACAAATGTACTTATTGGATGCACAAGATTGGTTAAAAACCCTAATTGGACGAGAATAAGCCTTGGGAGGACGAAAATGACCTAAATGTTCAACCAATGACACAAATGTACTTATTGGATGCACAAGATTGGTTAAAAACCCTAATTGGACGAGAATAAGCCTTGGGAGGACGAAAATGACCTAAATGTTCAACCAATGACACAAATGTACTTATTGGATGCACAACATTTGTTAAAAACCCTAATTGGACGAGAATAAGACTTGGGAGGACGAAAACGACCTAAATGTTCAACCAATGACACAAATGTACTTATTGGATGCACAAGATTGGTAAAAAACCCTAATTGGACGAGAATAAGCCTTGGGAGGACGAAAATGACCTAAATGTTCAACCAATGACACAAATGTACTTATAGGATGCACAAGATTGGTTAAAAACCCTAATTGGACAAGAATAAGTCTTAGGAGGACGAAAATGAACTAAATGTTCAACCAATGACACAAATCACTTATTGGATGCACAAGATTGGTTAAAAACCCTAATTGGACGAGAATAAGCCTAGGGAGGACGAAAATGACCTAAATGTTCAACCAACGACACAAATGTACTTATTAAATGCACAACATTTGTTAAAAACCCTAATTGGACGAGAATAAGCCTTGGGAGGACGAAAATGACCTAAATGTTCAACCAATGACGCAAAATCACTTATTGGATACACAAGATTGATTAAAATCCCTAAATGGACGAGAATAAGCCTTGGGAGGACGAAAATGACCTAAATGTTCAACCAATGACACAAATGTACTTATTGGATGCACAAGATTGGATAAAAACCCTAATTGGACGAGAATAAGCCTTGGGAGGAAGAAAATAACCTAAATGTTCAACCAATGACACAAAATCACTTATTGGATGCACAAGAATAGTTAAAAACCCTAATTGGATGAGAATAAGCCTAGGGAGGACGAAAACGACCTAAATGTTCAACAAATGACACAAAATCACTTGTTGGATGCACAAGAATGGTAAAAAACTCTAATTGGACGAGAATAAGCCTTGGGAGGACGAAAATGACCTAAATGTTCCACCGATGACACAAATGTACCTATTGGATGCACAAGATTGATTAAAAACCCTAATTGGACGAGAATAGGCCTTGGGAGGACGAAAATGACCTAAATGTTCAACCAATGACAAAAATGTACTTATTGGATGCACAACATTTGTTAAAAACCCTAATTGGACGAGAATAAGACTTGGGAGGACGAAAACGACCTAAATGTTCAACCAATGACACAAATGTACGTATTGGATGCACAAGATTGGTTAAAAACCCGAATTTGACGAGAATAAGCCTAGGGAGGACGAAAATGACCTAATTGTTCAACCAATGACACAAAATCACTTATTGGATGCACAAGATTTGTTAAAAACCCTAATTGGACGAGAATAAGCCATGGGAGGTCGAAAATGACCTAAATGTTCAACCAATGACGCAAATGTACTTATTGGATGCACAAGATTGGTTAAAAACCCTAATTGGACGAGAATAAGACTAGGGAGGACGAAAATGACCTAAATGTTCAACCAATGACACAAAATCACTTATTGGATGCACAAGATTGGTTAAAAACCCTAATTGGACGAGAATAAGCATTTAAAGGACGAAAATGACCTAAATGTTCAACCAATGACCCAAAATCACTTATTGGATGCACAAGATTGATTAAAAACCCTAATTGGACGAGAATAAGCCTTGGGAGGACGAAAATGACCTAAATGTTCAACCAACGACACAAATGTACTTATTAAATGCACAACATTTGTTAAAAACCCTAATTGGACGAGAATAAGCCTTGGGAGGACGAAAATGACCTAAATGTTCAACCAATGACGCAAAATCACTTATTGGATACACAAGATTGATTAAAAACCCTAAATGGACGAGAATAAGCCTTGGGAGGACGAAAATGACCTAAATGTTCAACCAATGACACAAATGTACTTATTGGATGCACAAGATTGGTTAAAAACCCTAATTGGACGAGAATAAGCCTTGGGAGGAAGAAAATAACCTAAATGTTCAACCAATGACACAAAATCACTTATTGGATGCACAAGAATAGTTAAAAACCCTAATTGGATGAGAATAAGCCTAGGGAGGACGAAAACGACCTAAATGTTCAACAAATGACACAAAATCACTTATTGGATGCACAAGATTGGTTCAAAATCCCAAATTGAACGAGAATAAGCCTTTGGAGGTCGAAAATGACCTAAATGTTCAACCAATGACACAAAATCACTTATTGGATGCACAAGATTGGTTAAAAACCCTAATTGGATGAGAATAAGCCTTGGGAGGACGAAAATGACCTAAATGTTCAACCAATGACACAAATGTACTTATTGGATGCACAAGATTGATTAAAAACCTAATTGGACGAGAATAAGCCTTGGGAGGACGAAAATGACCTAAATGTTCAACCAATGACACAAAATCACTTATGGGATGCAAAAGATTGGTGCAAAACCCTAATTAGACGAGAATAAGCCTAGGGAGGACGAAAATGAGCTAAATGTTCAACCAATGACACAAATGTACTTATTGGATGCACAAGATTGGTTAAAAACCCTAATTGGACGAGAATAAGACTACGGAGGACAAAAATGACCTAAATGTTCAACCAATGACAAAAAATCACTTATTGGATGCACAAGATTGGTTAAAAACCCTAATTGGCGAGAATAAGCCTTGGGAGGAAGAAAATAACCTAAATGTTCAACCAATGACACAAAATCACTTGTTGGATGCACAAGAATAGTTAAAAACCCTAATTGGATGAGAATAAGCCTAGGGAGGACGAAAACGACCTAAATGTTCAACAAATGACACAAAATCACTTATTGGATGCACAAGATTGGTTCAAAATCCCAAATTGAACGAGAATAAGCCTTGGGAGGTCGAAAATGACCTAAATGTTCAACCAATGACACAAAATCACTTATTGGATGCACAAGATTGGTTAAAAACCCTAATTGGATGAGAATAAGCCTTGGGAGGACGAAAATGACCTAAATGTTCAACCAATGACACAAATGTACTTATTGGATGCACAAGATTGATTAAAAACCTAATTGGACGAGAATAAGCCTTGGGAGGACGAAAATGACCTAAATGTTCAACCAATGACACAAAATCACTTATGGGATGCAAAAGATTGGTGCAAAACCCTAATTAGACGAGAATAAGCCTAGGGAGGACGAAAATGACCTAAATGTTAAAGCAATGACACAAATGTACTTATTGGATGCACAAGATTGGTTAAAAACCCCAATTGGACGAGAATAAGACTACGGAGGACAAAAATGACCTAAATGTTCAACCAATGACAAAAAATCACTTATTGGATGCACAAGATTGGTTAAAAACCCTAATTGGCGAGAATAAGCCTTGGGAGGAAGAAAATAACCTAAATGTTCAACCAATGACACAAAATCACTTGTTGGATGCACAAGATTGGTTCAAAATCCCAAATTGAACGAGAAAAAGCCTTGGGAGGTCGAAAATGACCTAAATGTTCAACCAATGACACAAAATCACTTATTGGATGCACAAGATTGGTTAAAAACCCTAATTGGATGAGAATAAGCCTTGGGAGGACGAAAATGACCTAAATGTTCAACCAATGACACAAATGTACTTATTTGATGCACAAGATTGGTTAAAAACCCTAATTGGACAAGAATAAGCCTTGGGAGGACGAAAATGACCTAAATGTTCAACCAATGACACAAAATCACTTATTGGATGCACAAGATTGGTTAAAAACCCTAATTGGATGAGAATAAGCCTTAGGAGGATGAAAATGACCTAAATAATCAACCAATGACACAACTGTACTTATTGGATGCACAAGATTGGTTAAAAACCCTAATTGGACGAGAATAAGCCTTGGGAGGACGAAAATGACCTAAATGTTCAACCAATGACACAAAATCACTTATTGGATGCACAAGATTGGTTAAAAACCCTAATTGGACGAGAATAAGTTTTAGGAGGACGAAAATGAACTAAATGTTCAACCAATGACACAAAATCACTTATTGGATGCACAAGATTGGTTAAAAACCCTAATTGGACGAGAATAAGCCTTGGGAGGACGAAAATGACCTAAATGTTCAACCAATGACACAAATGTACTTATAGGATGCACAAGATTGGTTAAAAACCCTAATTGGACAAGAATAAGTCTTAGGAGGACGAAAATGAACTAAATGTTCAACCAATGACACAAATCACTTATTGGATGCACAAGATTGGTTAAAAACCCTAATTGGACGAGAATAAGCCTAGGGAGGACGAAAATGACCTAAATGTTCAACCAACGACACAAATGTACTTATTAAATGCACAACATTTGTTAAAAACCCTAATTGGACGAGAATAAGCCTTGGGAGGACGAAAATGACCTAAATGTTCAACCAATGACGCAAAATCACTTATTGGATACACAAGATTGATTAAAAACCCTAAATGGGCGAGAATAAGCCTTGGGAGGACGAAAATGACCTAAATGTTCAACCAACGACACAAATGTACTTATTAAATGCACAACATTTGTTAAAAACCCTAATTGGACGAGAATAAGCCTTGGGAGGACGAAAATGACCTAAATGTTCAACCAATGACGCAAAATCACTTATTGGATACACAAGATTGATTAAAAACCCTAAATGGACGAGAATAAGCCTTGGGAGGACGAAAATGACCTAAATGTTCAACCAATGACACAAATGTACTTATTGGATGCACAAGATTGGATAAAAACCCTAATTGGACGAGAATAAGCCTTGGGAGGAAGAAAATAACCTAAATGTTCAACCAATGACACAAAATCACTTATTGGATGCACAAGAATAGTTAAAAACCCTAATTGGATGAGAATAAGCCTAGGGAGGACGAAAACGACCTAAATGTTCAACAAATGACACAAAATCACTTATTGGATGCACAAGATTGGTTAAAAATCCCAAATTGAACGAGAATAAGCCTTGGGAGGTCGAAAATGACCTAAATGTTCAACCAATGACACAAAATCACTTATTGGATGCACAAGATTGGTTAAAAACCCTAATTGGATGAGAATAAGCCTTGGGAGGACGAAAATGACCTAAATGTTCAACCAATGACACAAATGTACTTATTGGATGCACAAGATTGATTAAAAACCTAATTGGACGAGAATAAGCCTTGGGAGGACGAAAATGACCTAAATGTTCAACCAATGACACAAATGTACCTATTGGATGCACAAGATTGGTTAAAACCCCTAATTGGACGAGAATAAGCCTAGGGAGGACGAAAATGACCTAATTGTTCAACCAATGACACAAAATCACTTATTGGATGCACAAGATTGGTTAAAAACCCTAATTGGACGAGAATAAGCCTTGGGAGGACGAAAATGACCTAAATGTTCAACCAATGACACAAAATCACTTATTTGATGCACAAGATTGATTAAAACCCTAATTGGACGAGAATAAGCCTTGGGAGGACGAAAATGACCTAAATGTTCAACCAATGACGCAAATGTACTTATTGGATGCACAAGATTGGTTAAAAACCCTAATTGGACGAGAATAAGAGTAGGGAGGACGAAAATGACCTAAATGTTCAACCAATGACACAAAATCACTTATAGGATGCACAAGATTGGTTAAAAACCCTAATTGGACGAGAATAAGCATTTAAAGGACGAAAATGACCTAAATGTTCAACCAATGACCCAAAATCACTTATTGGATGCACAAGATTGATTAAAAACCCTAATTGGACGAGAATAAGCCTTGGGAGGACGAAAATGACCTAAATGTTCAACCAATGACACAAATGTACTTATTGGATGCACAACATTTGTTAAAAACCCTAATTGGACGAGAATAAGACTTGGGAGGACGAAAACGACCTAAATGTTCAACCAATGACACAAATGTACTTATTGGATGCACAAGATTGGTAAAAAACCCTAATTGGACGAGAATAAGCCTTGGGAGGACGAAAATGACCTAAATGTTCAACCAATGACACAAATGTACTTATAGGATGCACAAGATTGGTTAAAAACCCTTATTGGACAAGAATAAGTCTTAGGAGGACGAAAATGAACTAAATGTTCAACCAATGACACAAATCACTTATTGGATGCACAAGATTGGTTAAAAACCCTAATTGGACGAGAATAAGCCTAGGGAGGAAGAAAATGACCTAAATGTTCAACCAATGACACAAATGTACTTATTGGATGCACAAGATTGGTTAAAAACCCTAATTGGACGAGAATAAGACTACGGAGGATGAAAATGACCTAAATGTTCAACCAATGACACAAAATCACTTATTGGATGCACAAGATTTGTTAAAAACCCTAATTGGACGAGAATAAGCCTAGGGAGGACGAAAACGACCTAAATGTTCAACCAATGATACAAAATCACTTATTGGATGCACAAGATTGATTAAAAACCCTAATTGGACGAGAATAAGCCTTGGGAGGACGAAAATTACCTAAATGTTCAACCAATGACACAAATGTACTTATTGGATGCACAACATTTGTTAAAAACCCTAATTGGACGAGAATAAGACTTGGGAGGACGAAAACGACCTAAATGTTCAACCAATGACACAAATGTACGTATTGGATGCACAAGATTGGTTAAAAACCCGAATTTGACGAGAATAAGCCTAGGGAGGACGAAAATGACCTAATTGTTCAACCAATGACACAAAATCACTTATTGGATGCACAAGATTTGTTAAAAACCCTAATTGGACGAGAATAAGCCATGGGAGGTCGAAAATGACGTAAATGTTCAACCAATGACGCAAATGTACTTATTGGATGCACAAGATTGGTTAAAAACCCTAATTGGACGAGAATAAGACTAGGGAGGACGAAAATGACCTAAATGTTCAACCAATGACACAAAATCACTTATTGGATGCACAAGATTGGTTAAAAACCCTAATTGGACAAGAATAAGCCTTGGGAGGACGAAAATGACCTAAATGTTCAACCAATGGCACAAAATCACTTTATGGATGCACAAGATTGTTTAAAAACCCTAATTGACGAGAATAAGCATAGGGAGGACGAAAATGACCTAAATGTTAAACCAATGGCACAAAATCACTTATTGGATGCACAAGATTGGTTAAAAACCCTAATTGGACGAGAATAAGCCTAGGGAGGACGAAAATGACCTAAATGTTCAACCAATGACACAAAATCACTTATTGGATGCACAAGATTGGTTAAAAACCCTAATTGGACGAGAATAAGCCTTGGGAGGACGAAAATGACCTAAATGTTCAACCAATGACACAAATGTACTTATTGGATGCACAAGATTGGTTAAAAACCCTAATTGGACGAGAATAAGCCTAGCGAGTAAGAAAATGACCTAAATGTTCAACAAATGACACAAATGTACTTATTGGATGCACAAGATTGGTTAAAAACCCTAATTGGACGAGAATAAGCCTAGGGAGGACGAAAATGACCTAAATGTTCAACCAATGACACAAATGTACTTATTGGATGCACAAATTTGTTAAAAACCCTAATTGGACGAGAATAAGCCTTGGGAGGACGAAAATGACCTAAATGTTCAACCAATGACACAAAATCACTTATTGGATGCACAAGATTGGTTAAAAACCCTAATTGGACGAGAATAAGCATTGGGAGGACGAAAATGACCTAAATAATCAACCAATGACACAAAATCTCTTATTGGATGCACAAGATTGGTTAAAAACCCTAATTGGATGAGAATAAGTCTTGGTAGGATGAAAATGACCTAAATGTTCAACCAATGACACAAAATCACTTATTGGATGCACAAGATTGGTTAAAAACCCTAATTGGACGAGAATAAGCCTTGGGAGGACGAAAATGACCTAAATGTTCAACCAATGACACAAAATCACTTATTGGATGCACAAGATTGGTTAAAAACCCTAATTGGACGAGAATAAGCCTTGGGAGGAAGAAAATGACCTAAATGTTCAACCAATGACACTAAATCACTTATTGGATGCACAAGATTGCTTAAAAACCCTAATTGGACGAGAATAAGCCTTGGGAGGACGAAAATGACCTAAATGTTCAACCAATGACACAAAATCACTTATTGGATGCACAAGATTGGTTAAAAACCCTAATTGGACGAGAATAAGCCTTGGGAGGACGAAAATGACCTAAATGTTCAACCAATGACACAAATGTACTTATTGGATGCACAAGATTGGTTAAAAACCCTATTGGACGAGAATTAGCCTTGGGATGACGAAAATGACCTAAATGTTCAATCAATGGCACAAAATCACTTATTGGATGCACAAGAATGGTTAAAAACCATAATTGGACGAGAATAAGCCTAGGGAGGACGAAAATGACCTAAATGTTCAACCAATGACACAAAATCACTTATTGGATGCACAAGATAAGTTAAAAACCCTAATTGGAAGAGAATAAGGCTAGGGAGGACAAAAATGACCTAAATGTTCAACCAATGACACAAAATCACTTATTGGATGCACAAGATTGGTTAAAAACCCTAATTGGACGAGAATAAGCCTTGGGAGGACGAAAATGACCTAAATGTTCAACCAATGACACAAATGTACTTATTGGATGCACAAGATTGGTTAAAAACCCTAATTATACGAGAATAAGCCTTGGGAGGACGAAAATGACCTAAATGTTCAACCAATGACACAAATGTACTTATTGGATGCACAAGATTGGTTAAAAACCCTAATTGGACGAGAATAAGCATTGGGAGGACGAAAATGACCTAAATGTTCAACCAATGACACAAAATCACTTATTGGATGCACAAGATTGGTTAAAAACCCTAATTGGACGAGAATAAGTCTTGAGATGACGAAAATGACCTAATTGTTCAACCAATGACACAAAATATCTTATTGGATGCACAAGATTGGTTAAAAACCCTAATTGGACGAGAATAAGCCTTGGGAGGACGAAAATGACCTAAATGTTCAACCAATGACACAAATGTACTTATTGGATGCACAAGATTGGTTAAAAACCCTAATTGGACGAGAATAAGCCTTGGGAGGACGAAAATGACCTAAATGTTCAACCAATGACACAAATGTACTTATTGGATGCACAAGATTGGTTAAAAACCCTAATTGGACGAGAATATGTCCCTATAGGACGAAAATGACCTAAATGTTCAACCAATGACACAAAATCACTTATTGGATGCACAAGATTGGTTAAAAACCCTAATTGGACAAGAATAAGCCTTGGGAGGACGAAAATGACCTAAATTTTCAACCAATGACACAAAATCACTTATTGGATGCACAAGATTGGTTAAAAACCCTAATTGGACGAGAATAGGCCTTGGGAGGACTAAAATGACCTAAATATTCAACCAATGATACAAATGTACTTATTGGATGCCCAAGATTGATTAAAAACCCTAATTGGACGAGAATAAGGCTTGGGAGGACGAAAATGACCTAAATGTTCAAATAATTACACAAAATCACTTATTGGATGCACAAGATTGGTTAAAAACCCTAATTGGACGAGAATAAGCCTTGGGAGGACGAAAATGACCTAAATGTTCAACCAATTACACAAAATATCTTATTGGATGCACAAGATTGGTTAAAAACCCTAATTGGACGAGAATAAGGCTTGGGAGGACGAAAATGACCTAAATGTTCAAACAATTACACAAAATCACTTTATGGATGCACAAGATTGGTTAAAAACCCTAATTGGACGAGAATAAGCCTTGGGAGGACGAAAATGACCTAAATGTTCAACCAATGACACAAAATAACTTATTGGATGCACAAGATTGGTTAAAAACCCTAATTGGACGAGAATAAGCCTTGGGAGGACGAAAATGACCTAAATGTTCAACCAATGACACAAATGTACTTATTGGATGCACAAGATTGGTTAAAAACCCTAATTGGACGAGAATAAGTCCCTATAGGACGAAAATGACCTAAATGTTCAACCAATGACACAAAATCACTTATTGGATGCACAAGATTGGTTAAAAACCCTAATTGGACAAGAATAAGCCTTGGGAGGACGAAAATGACCTAAATGTTCAACCAATGACACAAAATCACTTATTGGAGGCACAAGATTGGTTAAAAACCCTAATTGGACGAGAATAAGCCTTGCGAGGACGAAAATGACCTTAATGTTCAACCAATGACACAAATGTACTTATTGGATGCACAAGATTGGTTAAAAACCCTAATTGGACGAGAATAAGCCTTGGGAGGACGAAAATGACCTAAATGTTCAACCAATGACACAAATGTACTTATTGGATGCACAAGATTGGTTAAAAACCCTAATTGGACGAGAATAAGCCTTGGGAGGACGAAAATGACCTAAATGTTCAACCAATGACACAAAATCACTTATTGGATGCACAAGATTGGTTAAAAACCCTAATTGGACAAGAATAAGTCCCTGGAGGATGAAAATGACCTAAATGTTCAACCAATGACACAAAATCACTTATTGGATGCACAAGATTGGTTAAAAACCCTAATTGGACGAGAATAAGCCTTGGGAGGACGAAAATGACCTAAATGTTCAACCAATGACACAAATGTACTTATTGGATGCACAAGATTGGTTAAAAACCCTAATTGAAAGAGAATAAGCGTTGGGAGGTTGAAAATGACCTAAATGTTCAACCAATGACACAAATGTACTTATTGGATGCACAAGATTGGTTAAAAACCCTAATTGGACGAGAATAAGCCTTGGGAGGACAAAAATGACCTAAATGTTCAACCAATGACACAAAATCACTTATTGGATGCACAAGATTGGTTAAAAACCCTAATTGGACGAGAATAAGCCTTGGGAGGTCGAAAATGACCTAAATGTTCAACCAATGACAAAAATGTACTTATTGGATGCACAAGATTGGTTAAAACCCCTAATTGGACGAGAATAAGCCTTGGGAGGATGAAAATGACCTAAATGTTCAACCAATGACACAAAATCACTTATTGGATGCACAAGATTCGTTAAAAACCTTAATTGGACGAGAATAAGCCTAGGGAGGACGAAAATGACCTAAATGTTCAACCAATGACAAAATTGTACTTATTGGATGCACAAGATTGGTTAAAAACCCTAATTGGACGAGAATAAGCATTGGGAAGACGAAAATGACCTAAATGTTCAACCAATGACACAAATGTACTTATTGGATGTAGAAGATTGGTTAAAAACCCTAATTGGACGACAATAAGTCTTGGGAGGACGAAAATGACCTAAATGTTCAACATATGACACAAAATCACTTGTTGGATGCACAAGATTGGTAAAAAACTCTAATTGGACGAGAATAAGCCTTGGGAGGACGAAAATGACCTAAATGTTCCACCGATGACACAAATGTACCTATTGGATGCACAAGATTGATTAAAAACCCTAATTGGACGAGAATAGGCCTTAGGAGGACGAAAATGACCTAAATGTTCAACCAATGACAAAAATGTACTTATTGGATGCACAACATTTGTTAAAAACCCTAATTGGACGAGAATAAGACTTGGGAGGACGAAAACGACCTAAATGTTCAACCAATGACACAAATGTACGTATTGGATGCACAAGATTGGTTAAAAACCCGAATTTGACGAGAATAAGCCTAGGGAGGACGAAAATGACCTAATTGTTCAACCAATGACACAAAATCACTTATTGGATGCACAAGATTTGTTAAAAACCCTAATTGGACGAGAATAAGCCATGGGAGGTCGAAAATGACCTAAATGTTCAACCAATGACGCAAATGTACTTATTGGATGCACAAGATTGGTTAAAAACCCTAATTGGACGAGAATAAGACTAGGGAGGACGAAAATGACCTAAATGTTCAACCAATGACACAAAATCACTTATTGGATGCACAAGATTGGTTAAAAACCCTAATTGGACGAGAATAAGCCTTCGGAGGACGAAAATGACCTAAATGTTCAACCAATGACACAAAATCACTTATTCGATGCACAAGATTGGTTAAAAACCCTAATTGGACAAGAATAAGCCATGGGAGGACGAAATTGACATAAATGTTCAACCAATAACAAAAATGTACTTATTGGATGCAAAAGATTGGTTAAAAACCCTAATTGGACGAGAATAAGCCTTGGGAGGACGAAAATGACCTAAATGTTCAACCAATGGCACAAAATCACTTATTGGATGCACAACATTGGTTAAAACCCTAATTGGACGAGAATAAGCCTTGGGAGGACGAAAATGACCTAAATGTTCAACCAATGACAAAAAATCACTTATTGGATGCACAAGATTGGTTGAAACCCTAATTGGACGAAAATAAGCCTTGGGAGGAAGAAAATGACCTAAATGTTCAACCAATGACACAAAATCACTTATTGGATGCACAAGATTGGTTAAAAACCCTAATAAGACGAGAATAAGCCTTGGGAAGACGAAAATGACCTAAATGTTCAACCAATGACACAAATGTACTTATTGGATGCACAAGATTGGTTAAAAGCCCTAATTGGACGAGAATAAGCCTTGGGAGGATGAAAATGACCTAAATGTTCAACCAATGACACTAAATCACTTATTGGATGCACAAGATTGGTTAAAAACCCTAATTGGACGAGAATAAGCCTTGGGAGGACGAAAATGACCTAAATGTTCAACCAATGACACAAAATCACTTATTGGATGCACAAGATTGGTTAAAAACCCTAATTGGACGAGAATAAGCCTTGGGAGGAAGAAAATGACCTAAATGTTCAACCAATGACACTAAATCACTTATTGGATGCACAAGATTGCTTAAAAACCCTAATTGGACGAGAATAAGCCTTGGGAGGACGAAAATGACCTAAATGTTCAACCAATGACACAAAATCACTTATTGGATGCACAAGATTGGTTAAAAACCCTAATTGGACGAGAATAAGCCTTGGGAGGACGAAAATGACCTAAATGTTCAACCAATGACACAAAATCACTTATTGGATGCACAAGATTGGTTAAAAACCCTACTTGGGCGAGAATAAGCCTTGGGAGGACGAAAATGACCTAAATGTTCAACCAATGACACAAAATCACTTATTGGATGCACAAGATTGGTTAAAAACCCTAATTGGACGAGAATAAGCCTTGGGAGGACGAAAATGACCTAAATGTTCAACCAATGACACAAAATCACTTATTGGATGCACAAGATTGGTTAAAAACCCTAATTGGACGAGAATAAGCCTTGGGAGGACGAAAATGACCTAAATGTTCAACCAATGACACAAAATCACTTATTGGATGCACAAGATTGGTTAAAAACCCTAATAAGACGAGAATAAGCCTTGGGAAGACGAAAATGACCTAAATGTTCAACCAATGACACAAATGTACTTATTGGATGCACAGGATTGGTTAAAAGCCCTAATTGGACGAGAATAAGCCTTGGGAGGATGAAAATGACCTAAATGTTCAACCAATGACACTAAATCACTTATTGGATGCACAAGATTGGTTAAAAACCCTAATTGGACGAGAATAAGCCTTGGGATGACGAAAATGACCTAAATGTTCAACCAATGACACAAAATCACTTATTGGATGCACAAGATTGGTTAAAAACCCTAATTGGACGAGAATAAGCCTTGGGAGGACGAAAATGACCTAAATGTTCAACCAATGACACAAAATTACTTATTGGATGCACAAGGTTGGTTAAAAACTCTAATTGGACAAGAATAAGCCTTGGGAGAACGGAAATGACATAAATGTTCAACCAATGACACAAATGTACTTATTGGATGTAGAAGATTGGTTAAAAACCCTAATTGGACGAGAATAAGCCTTGGAAGGACGAAAATGACCTAAATGTTCAACAATTGACACAAAAGAACTTTTTGGATGCATAAGATTGGTTAAAAACCCTAATTGGACGAGAATAAGCCTTGGGAGGACGAAAATGACCTAAATGTTCAACCAATGACACAAAATCACTTATTGGATGCACAAGATTGGTTAAAAACCCTAATTGGACGAGAATAAGCCTAGGGAGGACGAAAATGACGTAAATTTTCAACCAATGACACACATGTACTTATTGGATGCACAACATTGGTTAAAAACCCTAATTGGACGAGAATAAGCCTAGGGAGGACGAAAATGACCTAAATGTTCAACCCATGACACAAAATCACTTATTGGATGCACAAGATTTGTTAAAAACCCTAATTGGACAAGAATAAGCCTAGGGAGGACGAAAATGACCTAAATGTTCAACCAATGACACAAATGTACTTATTGGATGCACAAGATTGGTTAAAAACCCTAATTGGACGAGAATAAGCCTTGGGATGAAGAAAATGACCTAAATGTTCAACCAATGACACAAAATCACTTATTGGATGCACAAGATTTGGTTAAAAACCCTAATTGGACGAGAATAAGCCTTGGGATGACGAAAATGACCTAAATGTTCAACCAATGACACAAAATCACTTATTGGATGCACAAGATTGGTTAAAAACCCTAATTGGACGAGAATAAGCCTTCGCAGGACGAAAATGACCTAAATGTTCAACCAATGACAAAAAATCACTTATTGGATGCACAAGATTGGTTAAAAACCCTAATTGGACAAGAATAAGCCTTGGGAGGACGAAAATGACATAAATGTTCAACCAATGACACAAATGTACTTATTGGATGTACAAGATTGGTTAAAAACGATAATTGGACGAGAAAAAGCCTTGGGAGGACGAAAATGACCTAAATGTTCAACCAATGGAACAAAATCACTTATTGGATGCACAAGATTGGTTAAAAACCCTAATTGGACGAGAATAAGCCTTGGGAGGACGAAAATGACCTAAATGTTCAACCAATGACACAAAATCACTTATTGGATGCACAAGATTGGTTACAAACCTTAATTGGACGAGAATAAGCCTTGGGAGGACGAAAATGACCTAAATGTTCAACCAATGACACAAAATCACTTATTGGATGCACAAGATTGGTTAAAAACCCTAATTGGACGAGAATAAGCCTTGGGAGGACGAAAATGACCTAAATGTTCAACCAATGACACAAAATCACTTATTGGATGCACAAGATTGGTTAAAAACCCTAATTGGACGAGAATAAGCCTTGGGAGGATGAAAATGACCTAAATGTTCAACCAATGACACAAAATCACTTATTGGATGCAGAAGATTGGTTAAAAACCCTAATTGGACGAGAATAAGCCTTGGGAGGACGAAAATGATCTAAATGTTCAACCAATGACACAAAATCACTTATTGGATGCACAAGATTGGTTAAAAACCCTAATTGGACGAGAATAAGCCTTGGGAGGACGAAAATGACCTAAATGTTCAACCAATGACACAAAATCACTTATTGGATGCACAAGATTGGTTAAAAACCCTAATTGGACGAGAATAAGCCTTGGGAGGAAGAAAATGACCTTAATGTTCAACCAATGACACAAAATCACTTATTGGATGCACAAGATTGGTTAAAAACCCTAATTGGACGAGAATAAGCCTTGGGAGGACGAAAATGACCTAAATGTTCAACCAATGATACAAAATCACTTATTGGATGCTCAAGATTGGTTAAAAACCCTAATTGGACGAGAATAAGCCTTGGGAGGACGAAAATGACCTAAATGTTCAACCAATGACACAAAATCACTTATTGGATGCACAAGATTGGTTAAAAACCCAAATTGGACGAGAATAAGCCTTGGGAGGACTAAAATGACCTAAATGTTCAACCAATGACACAAAATCACTTATTGGATGCACAAGATTAGTTAAAAACGCGAATTGGACGAGAATAAGCCTTGGGAGGACGATAATGACCTAAATGTTCAACCAATAACACAAAATCACTTATTGGATGCACAAGATTGGTTAAAAACCCTAATTGGACGAGAATAAGCCTTGGGAGGACGAAAATGACCTAAATGTTCAACCAATGACACAAAATCACTTATTGGATGCACAAGATTGGTTAAAAACCCTAATTGGACGAGAATAAGCCTTGACAGGACAAAAATGACCTAAATGTTCAACCAATGACACAAAATCACTTATTGGATGCACAACATTGGTTAAAAACCCTAATTGGACGAGAATAAGTCTAGGGAGGACGATAATGACCTAAATGTTCAACCAATGACACAAAATCACTTATTGGATGCACAAGATTGGTTAAAAACCCTAATTGGACGAGAATAAGCCTTGGGAGGACGAAAATGACCTAAATGTTCAACCAATGACACAAAATCACTTATTGGATGCACAAGGTTGGTTAAAAACCCTAATTGGACAAGAATAAGCCTTGGGAGAACGGAAATGACATAAATGTTCAACCAATGACACAAATGTACTTATTGGATGTAGAAGATTGGTTAAAAACCCTAATTGGACGAGAATAAGCCTTGGGAGGACGAAAATGACCTAAATGTTCAACAATTGACACAAAAGAACTTATTGGATGCATAAGATTGGTTAAAAACCCTAATTGGACGAGAATAAGCCTTGGGAGGACGAAAATGACCTAAATGTTCAACCAATGACACAAAATCACTTATTGGATGCACAAGATTGGTTAAAAACCCTAATTGGACGAGAATAAGCCTAGGGAGGACGAAAATGACGTAAATGTTCAACCAATGACACACATGTACTTATTGGATGCACAACATTGGTTAAAAACCCTAATTGGACGAGAATAAGCCTAGGGAGGACGAAAATGACCTAAATGTTCAACCCATGACACAAAATCACTTATTGGATGCACAAGATTGGTTAAAAACCCTAATTGGACGAGAATAAGCCTAGAGAGGACGAAAATGACCTAAATGTTCAACCAATGACACAAATGTACTTATTGGATGCACAAGATTGGTTAAAAACCCTAATTGGACGAGAATAAGTCTAGGGAGGACGAAAATGACCTAAATGTTCAACCAATGACTCAAATGTACTTATTGAATGCACAAGATTGGTTAAAAACCCTAATTGGACGAGAATAAGCCTTGGGAGGACGAAAATGACCTAAATGTTCAACCAATGACACAAAATCACTTATTGGATGCACAAGATTGGTTAAAAACCCTAATTGGACGAGAATAAGCCTTGGGAGGATGAAAATAACATAAATGTTAGACAATGACACAAAATCACTTATTGGATGCACAAGATTGGTTAAAACCCCTAATTGGACGAGAATAAGCCTAGGGAGGACGAAAATGACCTAAATGTTCAACCAATGACACAAATGTACTTATTGGATGCACAAGATTGGTTAAAAACCCTAATTGGACGAGAATAAGCCTAGGGAGGACGAAAATGACCTAAATATTCAACCAATGACACAAAATAAATTATTGGATGCACAAGATTGGTTAAAAACCCTAATTGGACGAGAATAAGCCTTGGGAGGACGAAAATGACCTAAATGTTCAACCAATGACACAAAATCACTTATTGGATGCACAAGATTGGTTAAAAACCCTAATTGGACGAGAATAAGCCTAGGGAGGACGAAAATGACCTAAATGTTCAACCAATGACACAAAATCACTTATTGGATGCACAATATTTGTTCAAAACCCTAATTGGACGAGAATAAGCCTAGGGAGGACGAAAATGACCTAAATGTTCAACCAATGACACAAAATCACTTATTGGATGCACAAGATTGGTTAAAAACCCTAATTGGACGAGAATAAGCCTAGGGAGGACGAAAATGACGTAAATTTTCAACCAATGACACACATGTACTTATTGGATGCACAACATTGGTTAAAAACCCTAATTGGACGAGAATAAGCCTAGGGAGGACGAAAATGACCTAAATGTTCAACCCACGACACAAAATCACTTATTGGATGCACAAGATTTGGTTAAAAACCCTAATTGGACGAGAATAAGCCTTGGGAGGACGAAAATGACCTAAATGTTCAACCAATGACACAAAATCACTTATTGGATGCACAAGATTGGTTAAAAACCCTAATTGGACGAGAATAAGCCTTCGCAGGACGAAAATGACCTAAATGTTCAACCAATGACAAAAAATTACTTATTGGATGCACAAGATTGGTTAAAAACCCTAATTGGACAAGAATAAGCCTTGGGAGGACGAAAATGACATAAATGTTCAACCAATGACACAAATGTACTTATTGGATGTACAAGATTGGTTAAAAACCCTAATTGGACGAGAAAAAGCCTTGGGAGGACGAAAATGACCTAAATGTTCAACCAATGGAACAAAATCACTTATTGGATGCACAAGATTGGTTAAAATCCCTAATTGGACGAGAATAAGCCTTGAGAGGACGAAAATGACCTAAATGTTCAACCAATGACAAAAAATCACTTATTGGATGCACAAGATTGGATGAAACCCTAATTGGACGAGAATAAGCCTTGGGAGGATGAAAATGACCTAAATGTTCAACCAATGAAACAAAATCACTTATTGGATGCACAAGATTGGTTAAAAACCCTAATAAGACGAGAATAAGCCTTGGGAAGACGAAAATGACCTAAATGTTCAACCAATGACTCAAATGTACTTATTGGATGCACAAGATTGGTTAAAAGCCATAATTGGACGAGAATAAGCCTTGGGAGGATGAAAATGACCTAAATGTTCAACCAATGACACTAAATCACTTATTGGATGCACAAGATTGGTTAAAAACCCTAATTGGGCGAGAATAAGCCTTGGGATGACGAAAATGACCTAAATGTTCAACCAATGACACAAAATCACTTATTGGATGCACAAGATTGGTTAAAAACCCTAATTGGACAAGAATAAGCCTTGGGAGGACGAAAATGACCTAAATTTTCAACTT
>JBBPBP010000699.1:44612-61835 GCA_037974735.1 Cicer chorassanicum
AAGATTGGTTAAAAACCCTAATTGGACGAGAATAAGCCTTAAGAAGACGAAAATGACCTAAATGTTCAACCAATGACACAAATGTACTTATTGGATGCACAAGATTGGTTAAAAACCCTAATTGGACAAGAATAAGCCTTGGGATGACGAAAATGACCTAAATGTTCAACCAATGACACAAAATCACTTATTGGATGCACAACATTGGTTAAAAACCCTAATTGGACGAGAATAAGCCTAGGGAGGACGAAAATGACCTAAATGTTCAACCTATGACACAAATGTACTTATTGGATGCAGAAGATTGGTTAAAAACCCTAATTGGACGACAATAAGCCTTGGGAGGACTAAAATGACCTAAATGTTCAACCAATGACACAAAATCACTTATTGGATGCACAAGATTGGTTAAAAACCCTAATTGGACGAGAATAAGCATTGGGAGGACGAAAATGACATAAATGTTCAACCAATGACACAAAATCACTTATTGGATGCACAAGATTGGTTAAAAACCCTAATTGGACGAGAATAAGCCTTGGGAGGACGAAAATGACCTAAATGTTCAACGAATGACACAAATGTACTTATTGGATGCACAAGATTGGTTAAAAACCCTAATTGGACGAGAATAAGCCTAATGAGGACGAAAATGACCTAAATGTTCAACCAATGACACAAAATCACTTATTGGATGCACAAGATTGGTTAAAAACCCTAATTGGACGAGAATAAGCCTTGGGAGGACGAAAATGACCTAAATGTTCAACCAATGACACAAAATCACTTATTGGATGCACAAGATTGGTTAAAAACCCTACTTGGGCGAGAATAAGCCTTGGGAGGACGAAAATGACCTAAATGTTCAACCAATGACACAAAATCACTTATTGGATGCACAAGATTGGTTAAAAACCCTAATTGGACGAGAATAAGCCTTGGGAGGACGAAAATGACCTAAATGTTCAACCAATGACACAAAATCACTTATTGGATGCACAAGATTGGTTAAAAACCCTAATTGGACGAGAATAAGCCTTGGGAGGACGAAAATGACCTAAATGTTCAACCAATGACACAAAATCACTTATTGGATGCACAAGATTGGTTAAAAACCCTAATTGGACGAGAATCAGCCTTGGGAGAACTAAAATGACCTAAATGTTCAACCAATGACACAAATGTACTAATTGGATGCACAACATTGGTTAAAAACCCTAATTGGACGAGAATAAGCCTTGGGAGGACGAAAATGACCTAAATGTTCAACCAATGACACAAATGTACTTATTGGATGCACAAGATTGGTTAAAAACCCTAATTGGACGAGAATAAGCCTTGGGAGGACAAAAATGATCTAAATGTTCAACCATCGACACAAAATCACTTATTGAATGCACGAGATTAATTAAAAACCCTAATTGGACGAGAATAAGCCTTGGGAGGACGAAAATGACCTAAATGTTCAACCAATGACACAAATGTACTTATTGGATGCACAAGATTGGTTAAAAACCCTAATTGGACGAGAATAAGCCTTGGGAGGACGAAAATGACCTAAATGTTCAAACAATGACACAAAATCACGTATTGGATGCACAAGATTGGTTAAAAACCCTAATTGGACGAGAATAAGCCTTGGGAGGACGAAAATGACCTAAATGTTCAACCAATGACACAAAATCACTTATTGGATGCACAAGATTGGTTAAAAACCCTAATTGGACGAGAATAAGCCTTGGGAGGACGAAAATGACCTAAATGTTCAATCAATGACACAAAATCACTTATTGTATGCACAAGATTGGTTAAAAACTATAATTGGACGAGAATAAGCCTTGGGAGGACGAAACTGACCTAAATGTTCAACCAAGGACACAAATGTACTTATTGGATGAACAAGATTGGTTAAAAACCCTAATTGGACGAGAATAAGCCTTGGGAGGACGAAAATGACCTAAATGTTCAACCAATGACACAAAATCACTTATTGGATGCACAAGATTGGTAAAAAACCCTAATTGGACGAGAATAAGCCTTGGGAGGACGAAAATGACCTAAATGTTCAACCAATGACACAAAATCACTTATTGGAAGCACAATGTTGGTTAAAAACCCTAATTGGACAAGAATAAGCCTTGGGAGGACGAAAATGACCTAAATTTTCAACCAATAGCACAAATGTACTTATTGGATGCACAAGATTGGTTAAAAACCCTAATTGGACGAGAATAAGCCTTGGGAGGACGAAAATGACCTAAATGTTCAACCAATGGCACAAAATCACTTATTGGATGCACAAGATTGGTTAAAAACCCTAATTGGATGAGAATAAGCCTTGGGAGGACGAAAATGACCAAAATGTTCAACCAATGACACAAATGTACTTATTGGATGCACAAGATTGGTTAAAAACCCTAATTGGACGAGAATAAGCCTTGGGAGGACGAAAATGACCTAAATGTTCAACCAATGACACAAAATCACTTATTGGATGCACAAGATTGGTTAAAAACCCTAATTGGACGAGAATAAGCCTAAGAAGGACGAAAATGACCTAAATGTTCAACTAATGACACAAATGTACTTATTGGATGCACAAGATTGGTTGAAAACCCTAATTGGACGAGAATAAGCCTTGGGAGGACGAAAATGACCTAAATGTTCAACCAATGACACAAAATCACTTATTGGATGCACAAGATTGGTTAAAAACCCTAATTGGATGAGAATAACCCTAGGGAGGATGAAAATGACCTAAATGTTCAACCAATGACACAAAATCACTTATTGGATGCACAAGATTGGTTTAAAACCCTAATTGGACGAGAATAAGCCTTGGGAGGACGGAAATGAACTAAATGTTCAACCAATGACACAAAATCATTTATTGGATGCACAAGATTGGTTAAAAACCCTAGTTGGACGAGAATAAGCCTAGGGAAAACGAAAATGACCTAAATATTCAACCAATGACACAAATGTACTTATTGGATGCACAAGATTGGTTAAAAACCCTAATTGGACGAGAATAAGCCTTGGGAGGACGAAAATGACCTAAATGTTCAACCAATGACACAAAATCACTTATTGGATGCACAAGATTGGTTAAAAACCCTAATTGGACGAGAATAAGCCTTGGGAGGACGAAAATGACCTAAATGTTCAACCAATGACACAAAATCACTTATTGGATGCACAAGATTGGTTAAAACCCCTAATTGGGCGAGAATAAACCTTAGGAGGACGAAAATGACCGAAATGTTCAACCAATGACACAAAAGTACTTATATGATGCACAAGATTGGTTAAAAACCCTAATTGGACGAGAATAAGCCTTGGGAGGACGAAAATGACCTAAATGTTCAACCAATGGCACAAAATCACTTATTGGATGCACAAGATTGGTTAAAAACCCTAATTGGACGAGAATAAGCCTTGGGAGGACGAAAATAACCTAAATGTTCAACCAATGACAAGAAATCACTTATTGGATGCACAAGATTGGTTAAAACCCTAATTGGACGAGAATAAGCCTTGGGAGGACGAAAATGACCTAAATGTTCAACCAATGACACAAAATCACTTATTGGATTCACAAGATTGGTTAAAAACCCTAATTGGACGAGAATAAGCCTTAAGAAGACGAAAATGACCTAAATATTCAACCAATGACACAAATGTACTTATTGGATGCACAAGATTGGTTAAAAACCCTAATTGGACAAGAATAAGCCTTGGGATGACGAAAATGACCTAAATGTTCAACCAATGACACAAAATCACTTATTGGATGCACAAGATTGGTAAAAAACCCTAATTGGACGAGAATAAGCCTTGGGAGGACGAAAATGACCTAAATGTTCAACCAATGACACAAAATCACTTATTGGATGCACAAGATTGGTTAAAAACCCAAATTGGACGAGAATAAGCCTTGGGAGGACGAAAATTACCTAAATGTTCAACCAATGCCACAAATGTACTTATTGGATGCACAAGATTGGTTAAAAACCCTAATTGGACGAGAATAAGCCTTGGGAGGACGAAAATGACCTAAATGTTCAACCAATGACACAAAATCACTTATTGGATGCACAAGATTGGTTAAAAACCCTAATTGGACGAGAATAAGCATTGGGAGGAAGAAAATGACCTAAATGTTCAACCAATGACACAAAATATCTTATTGGATGCAGAAGATCGGTTAAAAACCCTAATTGGACGAGAATAAGCCTTGGGAGGACGAAAATGACCTAAATGTTCAACCAATGACACAAAATCACTTATTGGATGCACAAGATTGGTTAAAAACCCTAATTGGACGAGAATAAGCCTTGGGAGGACGAAAATGACCTAAATGTTCAACCAATGACACAAAATCACTTATTGGATGCACAAGATTGGTTAAAAACCCTAATTGGACGAGAATAAGCCTAGGGAGGACGAAATTGACCTAAATGTTCAACCAATGACCCAAAATCACTTATTGGATGCACAAGATTGGTTAAAAACCCTAATTGGACCAGAATAAGCCTAGGGACGACGAAAATGACCTAAATGTTCAACCAATGACACAAAATCAATTATTGGATGAACAAGATTGGTTAAAAACCCTAATTGAACGAGAATAAGCCTTGGGAGGACGAAAATGACCTAAATGTTCAACCAATGACACAAAATCACTTATTGGATGCACAAGATTGGTTAAAAACCCTAATTGGACGAGAATAAGCCTTGGGAGGACGAAAATGACCTAAATGTTCAACCAATGACACAAAATCACTTATTGGATGCACAAGATTGGTTAAAAACCCTAATTGGACGAGAATAAGCCTAGGGAGGACGAAAATGACCTAAATGTTCAAGACTTATTCACTTATTGGATACACAAGATTGGTTAAAACCCCTAATTGGACGAGAATAAGCCTTGGGAGGACGAAAATGACCTAAATGTTCAACCAATGACACAAAATCACTTATTGGATTTACAAGATTGGTTAAAAACCCTAATTGGACGAGAATAAGCCTTGGGAGGACGAAAATGACCTAAATGTTCAACCAATGACACAAAATCACTTATTGGATGCACAAGATTGGTTAAAAACCCTAATTGGACGAGAATAAGCCTTGGGAGGACGAAAATGACCTAAATGTTCAACCAATGACACAAAATCACTTATTGGATGCACAAGATTGGTTAAAAACCCTAATTGGACGAGAATAAGCCTTGGGAGGACGAAAATAACCTAAATGTTCAACCAATGACAAAAAATCACTTATTGGATGCACAAGATTGGTTAAAACCCTAATTGGACGAGAATAAGCCTTGGGAGGACGAAAATGACCTAAATGTTCAACCAATGACACAAAATCACTTATAGGATTACAAGATTGGTTAAAAACCCTAATTGGACGAGAATAAGCCTTAAGAAGACGAAAATGACCTAAATGTTCAACCAATGACACAAATGTACTTATTGGATGCAAAAGATTGGTTAAAAACCCTAATTAGACAAGAATAAGCCTTGGGATGATGAAAATGACCTAAATGTTCAACCAATGACACAAAATCACTTATTGGATGCACAACATTGGTTAAAAACCCTAATTGGACGAGAATAAGCCTAGGGAGGACGAAAATGACCTAAATGTTCAACCTATGACACAAAATCATTTATTTGATGCACAAGATTGGTTAAAAACCCTAATTGGACAAGAATAAGCCTTGGGAGGACGAAAATGACATAAATTTTCAACCAACGACACAAATGTACTTATTGGATGCAGAAGATTGGTTAAAAACCCTAATTGGACGACAATAAGCCTTGGGAGGACTAAAATGACCTAAATGTTCAACCAATGACACAAAATCACTTATTGGATGCACAAGATTGGTTAAAAACCCTAATTGGACGAGAATAAGCATTGGGAGGACGAAAATGACATAAATGTTCAACCAATGACACAAAATCAGTTATTGGATGCACAAGATTGGTTAAAAACCCTAATTGGACAAGAATAAGCCTTGGGATGACGAAAATGACCTAAATGTTCAACCAATGACACAAAATAACTTATTGGATGCACAAGATTGGTTAAAAACCCTAAATTGACGAGAATAAGCCTTGGGAGGACGAAAATGACCTAAATGTTCAACCAATGACACAAATGTACTTATTGGATGCAGAAGATTGGTTAAAAACCCTAATTGGACGAGAATAAGCCTTGGGAGGACGAAAATGACCTAAATGTTCAACCAATGACACAAAATCACTTATTGGATGCACAAGATTGGTTAAAAACCCTAATTGGACGAGAATAAGCTTTTTGAGGACGAAAATGACCTAAATGTTCAACCAACGACACAAAGTCACTTATTGGATACACAAGATTGGTTAAAAACCCTAATTGGACGAGAATAAGCCAAGGGAGGACGAAAATGATCTAAATGTTCAACCAATGACACAAATGAACTTATTGGATGCACAAGATTGGTTAAAAACTCTAATTGCACGAAAATAAGCCTTGGGAGGACGAAAATGACCTAAATGTTCAACCAATGACACAAAATCACTTATTGGATGCACAAGATTGCTTAAAAACCCTAATTGGACGAGAACAAGCTTTGGGAGGACGAAAATGACCTAAATGTTCAACCAATGACACAAAATCACTTATTGGATGCACAATATTGGTTAAAAACCCTAATTGGACGAGAATAAGCCTTGGGAGGACGAAAATGACCTAATGTTCAACCAATGACACAAAATCACTTATTGGATACACAAGATTGGTTAAAAACCCTAATTGGACGAGAATAAGCCAAGGGAGGACGAAAATGATCTAAATGTTCAACCAATGACACAAATGTACTTATTGGATGCACAAGATTGGTTAAAAACTCTAATTGCACGAAAATAAGCCTTGGGAGGACGAAAATGACCTAAATGTTCAACCAATGACACAAAATCACTTATTGGATGCACAAGATTGGTTAAAAACCCTAATTGGACGAGAATAAGCCTTGGGAGGACGAAAATGACCTAAATGTTCAACCAATGACACAAAATCACTTATTGGATGCACAAGATTGGTTAAAAACCCTAATTGGACGAGAATAAGCCTTAGGAAGACGAAAATGACCTAAATGTTCAACCAATAACACAAATGTACTTATTGGATGCACAAGATTGGTTAAAAACCATAATTGGACGACAATAAGCCTTTGGAGGAGGAAAATGACCTAAATGTTCAAACAATGACACAAATTCACTTATTGGATGCACAAGATTGGTTAAAAACCCTATTTGGACGAGAATAAGCCTTGGGAGGACGAAAATGACCTAAATGTTCAACCAATGACACAAAATCACTTATTGGATGCACAAGATTGGTTAAAAACCCTAATTGGACGAGAATAAGCATTGGGAGGACGAAAATGACCTAAATGTTCAACCAATGACACAAATGTACTTATTGGATGCACAATATTGTTTAAAAACCCTAATTGGACGAGAATAAGCCTTGGGAGGACGAAAATGACCTAAATGTTCAACCAATGACACAAAATCACTTATTGGATGCACAAGATTGGTTAAAAACCCTAATTGGACGAGAATAAGCATTGGGAGGACGAAAATGACTTAAATGTTCAACCAATGACACAAAATCACTTATTGGATGCACAAGATTGGTTAAAAACCCTAATTGGACGAGAATAAGCATTCGGAGGACGAAAATGACTTAAATGTTCAACCAATGACACAAAATCACTTATTGGATGCACAAGATTAGTTAAAAACCCTAATTGGACGAGAATAAGCCTTGGGAGGACGAAAATGACCTAAATGTTCAACCAATGACACAAAATCACTTATTGGATGCACAAGATTGGTTAAAAACCCTAATTGGACGAGAATAAGCCTTGGGAGGACGAAAATGACCTAAATGTTCAACCAATGACACAAAAGCACTGATTGGATGCACAAGATTGGTTAAAAACCCTAATTGGACGAGAATAAGCCTTGGGAGGACGAAAATGACCTAAATGTTCAACCAATGACACAAAATCACTTATTGGATGCACAAGATTGGTTAAAAACCCTAATTGGACGAGAATAAGCCTTGGGAGGACGAAAATGACCTAAATGTTCAACCAATGACACAAAATCACTTATTGGATGCACAAGATTGGTTAAAAACCCTACTTGGGCGAGAATAAGCCTTGGGAGGACGAAAATGACCTAAATGTTCAACCAATGACACAAAATCACTTATTGGATGCACAAGATTGGTTAAAAACCCTAATTGGACGAGAATAAGCCTTGGGAGGACGAAAATGACCTAAATGTTCAACCAATGACACAAAATCACTTATTGGATGCACAAGATTGGTTAAAAACCCTAATTGGACGAGAATAAGCCTTGGGAGGACGAAAATGACCTAAATGTTCAACCAATGACACAAAATCACTTATTGGATGCACAAGATTGGTTAAAAACCCTAAATGGACGAGAATAAGCCTTAGGAGGACGAAAATGACCTAAATGTTCAACCAATGACACAAATGTACTTATTCGATGCACAAGATTGGTTAAAAACCCTAATTGGACGAGAATAAGCCTAGGGAGGACGAAAATGACCTAAATGTTCAACCAATGACACAAAATTACTTATTGGATGCACAAGATTTATTAAAAACCCTAATTGGACGAGAATAAGCCTTGGGAGGACGAAAATGACCTAAATGTTCAACCAATGACACAAAATCACTTATTGGATGCACAAGATTGGTTAAAAACCCTAATTGGACGAGAATAAGCATTGGGAGGACGAAAATGACCTAAATGTTCAACCAATGACACAAATGTACTATTTGGATGCACAAGATTGGTTAAAAACCCTAATTGGACGAGAATAAGCCTAGGGAGGACGAAAATGACCTAAATGTTCAACCAATGACTCAAAATCACTTATTGGATGCACAAGATTGGTTAAAAACCCTAATTTGACGAGAATAAGCATTGGGAGGATGAAAATGACCTAAATCTTCAACCAATGACACAAATGTACTTATTGGATGCGCAAGATTGGTTAAAAACCCTAATTGGACGAGAATAAGCCTAGGGAGGACGAAAATGACCTAAATGTTCAACCAATGACACAAAATCACTTATTTGATGCACAACTTTCGTTAAAAACCCTAATTGGACGAGAATAAGCCTTGGGAGGACGAAAATGACCTAAATGTTCAACCAATGACACAAAATCACTTATTGGATGCACAAGATTGGTTAAAAACCCTAATTGGACGAGAATAAGCATTGGGAGGACGAAAATGACCTAAATGTTCAACCAATGACACAAATGTACTTATTGGATGCACAAGATTGGTTAAAAACCCTAATTGGACGAGAATAAGCCTACGGAGGACGAAAATGACCTAAATGTTCGACCAATGACACAAAATCACTTATTGGATGAACTAGATTGGTTAAAAACCCCAATTGGACGAGAATAAGCCTTGGGAGGACGAAAATGACCTAAATATTCAACCAATGACACAAATGTACTTATTGGATGCACAAGATTGGTTAAAAACCTTAACTGGACGAGAATAAGCCTTGGGAGGACGAAAATGACCTAAATGTTCAACCAATGACACAAAATCACTTATTGGATGCACAAGATTGGTTAAAAACCCTAATTGGACGAGAATAAGCATTGGGAGGACGAAAATGACCTAAATGTTCAACCAATGACACAAATGTACTTATTGGATGCACAAGATTGGTTAAAAACCCTAATTGGACGAGAATAAGACTTGGGAGGACGAAAATGACCTAAATGTTCAACCAATGACACAAATGTACTTATTGCATGCACTAGATTGGTTAAAAACCCTAATTGGACGAGAATAAGCCTTGGGAGGACGAAAATGACCTAAATGTTCAACCAATGACACAAAATCACTTATTGGATGCACAAGATTGGTTAAAAACCCTAATTGGACGAGAATAAGCCTTGGGAGGACGAAAATGACCTAAATGTTCAACCAATGACACAAATGTACTTATTGGATGCACAAGATTGGTTAAAAACGCTAATTGGACGAGAATAAGCTTTCGGAGGACGAAAATGACCTAAATGTTCAACCAATGACACAAATGTACTTATTGGATGCACAAGATTGGTTAAAAACCCTAATTGGACGAGAATAAGCCTTGGGAGGACGAAAATGACCTAAATGTTCAACCAATGACACAAATGTACTTATTGGATGCACAACATTTGTTAAAAACCCTAATTGGACGAGAATAAGACTTGGGAGGACGAAAACGACCTAAATGTTCAACCAATGACACAAATGTACTTATTGGATGCACAAGATTGGTAAAAAACCCTAATTGGACGAGAATAAGCCTTGGGAGGACGCAAATGACCTAAATGTTCAACCAATGACACAAATGTACTTATAGGATGCACAAGATTGGTTAAAAACCCTAATTGGACAAGAATAAGTCTTAGAAGGACGAAAATGAACTAAATGTTCAACCAATGACACAAATCACTTATTGGATGCACAAGATTGGTTAAAAACCCTAATTGGACGAGAATAAGCCTAGGGAGGAAGAAAATGACCTAAATGTTCAACCAATGACACAAATGTACTTATTGGATGCACAAGATTGGTTAAAAACCCTAATTGGACGAGAATAAGACTACGGAGGACGAAAATGACCTAAATGTTCATCCAATGACACAAAATCATTTATTGGATGCACAACATTGGTAAAAAACCCTAATTGGACGAGAATAAGCCTTGGGAGGACGAAAATGACCTAAATGTTCAACCAATGACACAAATGTACTTATTGGATGCACAACATTTGTTAAAAACCCTAATTGGACGAGAATAAGACTTGGGAGGACGAAAACGACCTAAATGTTCAACCAATGACACAAATGTACTTATTGGATGCACAAGATTGGTAAAAAACCCTAATTGGACGAGAATAAGCCTTGGGAGGACGAAAATGACCTAAATGTTCAACCAATGACACAAATGTACTTATAGGATGCACAAGATTGGTTAAAAACCCTAATTGGACAAGAATAAGTCTTAGGAGGACGAAAATGAACTAAATGTTCAACCAATGACACAAATCACTTATTGGATGCACAAGATTGGTTAAAAACCCTAATTGGACGAGAATAAGCCTAGGGAGGACGAAAATGACCTAAATGTTCAACCAACGACACAAATGTACTTATTAAATGCACAACATTTGTTAAAAACCCTAATTGGACGAGAATAAGCCTTGGGAGGACGAAAATGACCTAAATGTTCAACCAATGACGCAAAATCACTTATTGGATACACAAGATTGATTAAAATCCCTAAATGGACGAGAATAAGCCTTGGGAGGACGAAAATGACCTAAATGTTCAACCAATGACACAAATGTACTTATTGGATGCACAAGATTGGATAAAAACCCTAATTGGACGAGAATAAGCCTTGGGAGGAAGAAAATAACCTAAATGTTCAACCAATGACACAAAATCACTTATTGGATGCACAAGAATAGTTAAAAACCCTAATTGGATGAGAATAAGCCTAGGGAGGACGAAAACGACCTAAATGTTCAACAAATGACACAAAATCACTTATTGGATGCACAAGATTGGTTAAAAATCCCAAATTGAACGAGAATAAGCCTTGGGAGGTCGAAAATGACCTAAATGTTCAACCAATGACACAAAATCACTTATTGGATGCACAAGATTGGTTAAAAACCCTAATTGGATGAGAATAAGCCTTGGGAGGACGAAAATGACCTAAATGTTCAACCAATGACACAAATGTACTTATTGGATGCACAAGATTGATTAAAAACCTAATTGGACGAGAATAAGCCTTGGGAGGACGAAAATGACCTAAATGTTCAACCAATGACACAAAATCACTTATGGGATGCAAAAGATTGGTGCAAAACCCTAATTAGACGAGAATAAGCCTAGGGAGGACGAAAATGACCTAAATGTTAAAGCAATGACACAAATGTACTTATTGGATGCACAAGATTGGTTAAAAACCCCAATTGGACGAGAATAAGACTACGGAGGACAAAAATGACCTAAATGTTCAACCAATGACAAAAAATCACTTATTGGATGCACAAGATTGGTTAAAAACCCTAATTGGCGAGAATAAGCCTTGGGAGGAAGAAAATAACCTAAATGTTCAACCAATGACACAAAATCACTTGTTGGATGCACAAGATTGGTTCAAAATCCCAAATTGAACGAGAAAAAGCCTTGGGAGGTCGAAAATGACCTAAATGTTCAACCAATGACACAAAATCACTTATTGGATGCACAAGATTGGTTAAAAACCCTAATTGGATGAGAATAAGCCTTGGGAGGACGAAAATGACCTAAATGTTCAACCAATGACACAAATGTACTTATTGGATGCACAAGATTGGTTCAAAACCCTAATTGGACGAGAATAAGCCTTGGGAGGACGAAAATGACCTAAATGTTCAACCAATGACACAAAAGCACTTATTGGATGCACAAGATTGGTTAAAAACCCTAATTGGACGAGAATAAGCCTTGAGAGGACGAAAATGACCTAAATGTTCATCCAATGACACAAATGTACTTATTGGAAGCACAAGATTGGTTAAAAACCCTAATTGGACGAGAATAAGCCTTGGGAGGACGAAAATGACCTAAATGTTCAACCAATGACACAAATGTACTTATTGGATGCACAAGATTGGTTAAAAACCCTAATTGGACGAGAATAAGCCTTGGGAGGACGAAAAGGACCTAAATGTTCAACCAATGACACAAACGTACTTATTGGATGCACAAGATTGGTTAAAAACCCTAATTGGACGAGAATAAGCCTTGGGAGGACGAAAATGACCTAAATGTTCAACCAATGACACAAAATCACTTATTGGATGCACAAGATTGGTTAAAAACCCTAATTGGACGAGAATAAGCCTTGGGAGGACGAAAATGACCTAAATGTTCAACCAACGACACAAAATCACTGATTGGATGCACAAGATTGGTTAAAAACCCTAATTGGACGAGAATAAGCCTTGGGAGGACGAAAATGACCTAAATGTTCAACCAATGACACAAAATCACTTATTGGATGCACAAGATTGGTTAAAAACCCTAATTGGACGAGAATAAGCCTATGGAGGACGAAAATGACCTAAATGTTCAACCAATGACACAAATGCACTTATTGGATGCACAAGATTGGTTAAAAACCCTAATTGGACGAGAATAAGCCTTGGGAGGACGAAAATGACCTAAATGTTCAACCAATGACACAAATGTACTTATAGGATGCACAAGATTGGTTAAAAACCCTAATTGGACAAGAATAAGTCTTAGGAGGACGAAAATGAACTAAATGTTCAACCAATGACACAAATCACTTATTGGATGCACAAGATTGGTTAAAAACCCTAATTGGACGAGAATAAGCCTAGGGAGGACGAAAATGACCTAAATGTTCAACCAACGACACAAATGTACTTATTAAATGCACAACATTTGTTAAAAACCCTAATTGGACGAGAATAAGCCTTGGGAGGACGAAAATGACCTAAATGTTCAACCAATGACGCAAAATCACTTATTGGATACACAAGATTGATTAAAATCCCTAAATGGACGAGAATAAGCCTTGGGAGGACGAAAATGACCTAAATGTTCAACCAATGACACAAATGTACTTATTGGATGCACAAGATTGGATAAAAACCCTAATTGGACGAGAATAAGCCTTGGGAGGAAGAAAATAACCTAAATGTTCAACCAATGACACAAAATCACTTATTGGATGCACAAGAATAGTTAAAAACCCTAATTGGATGAGAATAAGCCTAGGGAGGACGAAAACGACCTAAATGTTCAACAAATGACACAAAATCACTTATTGGATGCACAAGATTGGTTAAAAATCCCAAATTGAACGAGAATAAGCCTTGGGAGGTCGAAAATGACCTAAATGTTCAACCAATGACACAAAATCACTTATTGGATGCACAAGATTGGTTAAAAACCCTAATTGGATGAGAATAAGCCTTGGGAGGACGAAAATGACCTAAATGTTCAACCAATGACACAAATGTACTTATTGGATGCACAAGATTGATTAAAAACCTAATTGGACGAGAATAAGCCTTGGGAGGACGAAAATGACCTAAATGTTCAACCAATGACACAAATGTACCTATTGGATGCACAAGATTGGTTAAAACCCCTAATTGGACGAGAATAAGCCTAGGGAGGACGAAAATGACCTAATTGTTCAACCAATGACACAAAATCACTTATTGGATGCACAAGATTGGTTAAAAACCCTAATTGGACGAGAATAAGCCTTGGGAGGACGAAAATGACCTAAATGTTCAACCAATGACACAAAATCACTTATTTGATGCACAAGATTGATTAAAACCCTAATTGGACGAGAATAAGCCTTGGGAGGACGAAAATGACCTAAATGTTCAACCAATGACGCAAATGTACTTATTGGATGCACAAGATTGGTTAAAAACCCTAATTGGACGAGAATAAGAGTAGGGAGGACGAAAATGACCTAAATGTTCAACCAATGACACAAAATCACTTATAGGATGCACAAGATTGGTTAAAAACCCTAATTGGACGAGAATAAGCATTTAAAGGACGAAAATGACCTAAATGTTCAACCAATGACCCAAAATCACTTATTGGATGCACAAGATTGATTAAAAACCCTAATTGGACGAGAATAAGCCTTGGGAGGACGAAAATGACCTAAATGTTCAACCAATGACACAAATGTACTTATTGGATGCACAACATTTGTTAAAAACCCTAATTGGACGAGAATAAGACTTGGGAGGACGAAAACGACCTAAATGTTCAACCAATGACACAAATGTACTTATTGGATGCACAAGATTGGTAAAAAACCCTAATTGGACGAGAATAAGCCTTGGGAGGACGAAAATGACCTAAATGTTCAACCAATGACACAAATGTACTTATAGGATGCACAAGATTGGTTAAAAACCCTTATTGGACAAGAATAAGTCTTAGGAGGACGAAAATGAACTAAATGTTCAACCAATGACACAAATCACTTATTGGATGCACAAGATTGGTTAAAAACCCTAATTGGACGAGAATAAGCCTAGGGAGGAAGAAAATGACCTAAATGTTCAACCAATGACACAAATGTACTTATTGGATGCACAAGATTGGTTAAAAACCCTAATTGGACGAGAATAAGACTACGGAGGATGAAAATGACCTAAATGTTCAACCAATGACACAAAATCACTTATTGGATGCACAAGATTTGTTAAAAACCCTAATTGGACGAGAATAAGCCTAGGGAGGACGAAAACGACCTAAATGTTCAACCAATGATACAAAATCACTTATTGGATGCACAAGATTGATTAAAAACCCTAATTGGACGAGAATAAGCCTTGGGAGGACGAAAATTACCTAAATGTTCAACCAATGACACAAATGTACTTATTGGATGCACAACATTTGTTAAAAACCCTAATTGGACGAGAATAAGACTTGGGAGGACGAAAACGACCTAAATGTTCAACCAATGGCACAAAATCAATTATTGGATGCACAAGATTGGTTAAAAACCCTAATTGGACAAGAAGGGAGGACGAAAATAACCTAAATGTTCAACCAATGACACAAAATCACTTATTGGATGCACAAGATTGGTTAAAAACCCTAATTGGACGAGAATAAGCCTTGGGATGATGAAAATGACCTAAATGTTCAACCAATGACACAAAATCACTTATTTGATGCACAAGATTGGTTAAAAACCCTAATTGGACGAGAATAAGCCTTGGGAGGACGAAAATGACCTAAATGTTCAACCAATTACACAAAATCACTTATTGGATGCACCAGATTGATTAAAAACCCTAATTGGACGAGAATAAGCCTTGGGAGGACGAAAATGACCTTAATGTTCAACCAATGACTCAAATGTACTTATTGGATGCACAACATTTGTTAAAAACCCTAATTGGACGAGAATAAGCCTAGGGAGGACGAAAAAGACCTAAATGTTCAACCAATGAAACAAAATCACTTATTGGATGCACAAGATGGGTTAAAATTTCTAATTGGACGAGAATAAGCCTAGGGAGGACAAAAATGACCTAAATGTTCAACCAATGACACAAATGTACGTATTGGATGCACAAGATTGGTTAAAAACCCTAATTTGACGAGAATAAGCCTTGGGAGGACGAAAATTACCTAAATGTTCAACCAATGACACAAAATCACTTGTTGGATGCACAAGATTGGTAAAAAACCCTAATTGGACGAGAATAAGCCTTGGGAGGACGAAAATGACCTAAATGCTCAACCAATGAAACAAATGTACTTATTGGATGCACAAGATTGGTTAAAAACCCTAATTGGACGAGAATAAGTCTTGGGAGGACGAAAATGACCTAAACGTTCAACCAATGACACAAAATCACTTGTTGGATGCACAAGATTGGTAAAAAAACCCTAATTGGACGAGAATAAGCCTTGGGAGGACGAAAATGACCTAAATGTTCAACCAATGAAACAAATGTACTTATTGGATGCACAACATTTGTTAAAAACCCTAATTGGACGAGAATAAGCCTTGGGAGGACGAAAATGACCTAAATGTTCAACCAATGACACAAAATCACTTATTGAATGCACAAGATTGGTTAAAAACCCTAATTGGACGAGAATAAGCCTTGCGAGGACGAAAATGACCTAAATGTTCAACCAATGACACAAATGTACTTATTGGATGCACAAGATTGGTTAAAAACCCTAATTGCACGAGAATAAGCCTTGGGAGGACGTAAATGACCTAAATGTTCAACCAATGACACAAAATCACTTATTTGATGCACAAGATTGGTTAAAAACCCTAATTAGACGAGAATAAGCCTAGGGAGGACGAAAATGAGCTAAATGTTCAACCAATGACACAAATGTACTTATTGGATGCACAAGATTGGTTAAAAACCCTAATTGGACGAGAATAAGACTACGGAGGACAAAAATGACCTAAATGTTCAACCAATGACAAAAAATCACTTATTGGATGCACAAGATTGGTTAAAAACCCTAATTGGCGAGAATAAGCCTTGGGAGGA
>JBBPBP010000700.1:0-21030 GCA_037974735.1 Cicer chorassanicum
TCCTCCCAAGGATTATTCTCGTCCAATTAGGGTTTTTAACCAATCTTGTGCATCCAATAAGTGATTTTGTACCATTGGTTGAAAATTTAGGTCATTTTCGTCCTCCCAAGGCTTATTCTCGTCCAATTAGGGTTTTTAACCAATCTTCTGCATCCAATAAGTACATTTGTGTCATTGGTTGAACATTTAGGTCATTTTCGTCCTCCCAAGGCTTATTCTCGTCAATTTAGGGTTTTTAACCAATCTTGTGCATCCAATAAGTTATTTTGTGTCATTGGTTGAACATTTAGGTCATTTTCGTCATCCCAAGGCTTATTCTTGTCCAATTAGGGTTTTTAACCAATCTTGTGCATCCAATAACTGATTTTGTGTCATTGGTTGAACATTTATGTCATTTTCGTCCTCCCAATGCTTATTCTCGTCCAATTAGGGTTTTTAACCAATCTTGTGCATCCAATAAGTGATTTTGTGTCATTGGTTGAACATTTAGGTCATTTTAGTCCTCCCAAGGCTTATTGTCGTCCAATTAGGGTTTTTAACCAATCTTCTGCATCCAATAAGTACATTTGTGTCGTTGGTTGAAAATTTATGTCATTTTCGTCCTCCCAAGGCTTATTCTTGTCCAATTAGGGTTTTTAACCAATCTTGTGCATCAAATAAATGATTTTGTGTCATAGGTTGAACATTTAGGTCATTTTCGTCCTCCCTAGGCTTATTCTCGTCCAATTAGGGTTTTTAACCAATGTTGTGCATCCAATAAGTGATTTTGTGTCATTGGTTGAACATTTAGGTCATTTTCATCATCCCAAGGCTTATTCTTGTCTAATTAGGGTTTTTAACCAATCTTTTGCATCCAATAAGTACATTTGTGTCATTGGTTGAACATTTAGGTCATTTTCGTCTTCTTAAGGCTTATTCTCGTCCAATTAGGGTTTTTAACCAATCTTGTAATCCTATAAGTGATTTTGTGTCATTGGTTGAACATTTAGGTCATTTTCGTCCTCCCAAGGCTTATTCTCGTCCAATTAGGGTTTTAACCAATCTTGTGCATCCAATAAGTGATTTTTTGTCATTGGTTGAACATTTAGGTTATTTTCGTCCTCCCAAGGCTTATTCTCGTCCAATTAGGGTTTTTAACCAATCTTGTGCATCCAATAAGTGATTTTGTGTCATTGGTTGAACATTTAGGTCATTTTCGTCCTCCCAAGGCTTATTCTCGTCCAATTAGGGTTTTTAACCAATCTTGTGCATCCAATAAGTGATTTTGTGTCATTGGTTGAACATTTAGGTCATTTTCATCCTCTTAAGGCTTATTCTCGTCCAATTAAGGTTTTTAACCAATCTTGTGAATCCAATAAGTACATTTGTGTCATTGGTTGAACATTTAGGTGATTTTCGTCCTCCCTAGGCTTATTGTCGTCCAATTAGGGTTTTTAACCAATCTTGTGCATCCAATAAGTGATTTTGTGTCATTGGTTGAAAATTTAGGTGATTTCTCCCAAGGCTTATTCTCGTCCAATTAGGGTTTTTAACCAATCTTGTGCATCCAATAAGTGATTTTGTGTCATTGGTTGAACATTTAGGTCATTTTCGTCCTCCCAAGGCTTATTCTCGTCCAATTAGGGTTTTTAACCAATCTTGTGCATCCAATAAGTGATTTTGTGTCATGGGTTGAACATTTAGGTCATTTTCGTCCTCCCTAGGCTTATTCTCCTCCAATTAGGGTTTTTAACCAATGTTGTGCATCCAATAAGTACATTTGTGTCATTGGTTGAACATTTAGGTCATTTTCGTCCTCCCTAGGCTTATTCTCGTCCAATTAGGGTTTTTAACCAATCTTGTGCATCCAATAAGTACATTTGTGTCATAAGTTGAACATTTAGGTCATTTTCGTCCTCCCTAGGCTTATTCTCGTCCAATTAGGGTTTTTAACCAATCTTGTGCATCCAATAAGTGATTTTGTGTCATTGGTTGAACATTTAGGTCATTTTCGTCCTCCCTAGGCTTATTCTCGTCCAATTAGGGTTTTTAACCAATCTTGTGCATCCAATAAGTGATTTTGTGTCATTGGTTGAACATTTAGGTCATTTTCGTCCTCCCAAGGCTTATTCTCGTCCAATTAGGGTTTGTAACCAATCTTGTCCATCCAATAAGTACATTTGTGTCATTGGTTGAACATTTAGGTCATTTTCGTCTTCCCAAGGCTTATTCTCGTCCAATTAGGGTTTTTAACCAATCTTGTGCATCCAATAAGTACATTTGTGTCATTGGTTGAACATTTAGTTCATTTTCGTCCTCCCTAGGCTTATTCTCGTCCAATTAGGGTTTTTAACCAATCTTGTGCATCCAATAAGTACATTTGTGTCATTGGTTGAACATTTAGGTCATTTTCGTCCTCCCAAGGCTTATTCTCGGCCAATTAGGGTTTTTAACCAATCTTGTGCATCCAATAAATGAGTTTGTGTCATTGGTTGAACATTTAGGTCATTTTCGTCCTCCCTAGGCTTATTCTCGTCCAATTAGGGTTTTTAACCAATCTTGTGCATCCAATAAGTGATTTTGTGTCATTGGTTGAACATTTAGGTCATTTTCGTCCTCCCAAGGCTTATTCTCGTCCATTTAGGTTTTTTAACCAATCTTGTGCATCCAATAAGAGATTTTGTGCCATTGGTTGAACATTTAGGTCATTTTCGTCATCCCAAGGCTTATTCTCGTCCAATTAGGGTTTTTAACCAATCTTGTGCATCCAATAAGTGATTTTGTGTCATTGGTTGAACATTTAGGTCATTTTCGTCCTCCCTTGGCTTATTCTTGTCAAATTAGGGTTTTTAACCAATCTTGTGCATCAAATAAGTACATTTGTGTCATTGGTTGAACATTTAGGTCATTTTCGTCCTCCCAAGGCTTATTCTCGTCCAATTAGGGTTTTTAACCAATCTTGTGCATCCAATAAGTGATTTTGTGTCATTGGTTGAACATTTAGGTCATTTTCGTCCTCCCAAGGCTTATTCTCGTCCAATTAGGGTTTTTTACCAATCTTGTGCATCCAATAAGTGATTTTGTGTCATTGGTTGAACATTTAGGTTATTTTCGTCCTCCCAAGGCTTATTCTCGTCCAATTAGGGTTTTTTACCAATCTTGTGCATCCAATAAGTGATTTTGTGTCATTGGTTGAACATTTAGGTCATTTTCGTCCTCCCAAGGCTTATTCTCGTCCAATTAGGGTATTTAACCAATCTTGTGCATCCAATAAGTACATTTGTGTCATTGGTTGAACATTTAGGTCATTTTTGACCTCCCAAGGCTTATTCTCGTCCAATTAGGGTTTTTAACCAATCTTGTGCATCCAATAAGTGATTTTGTGTCATTGGTTGAACATTTAGGTCATTTTCGTCCTCCCAAGGCTTATTCTCGTCCAATTAGTGTTTTTAACCAATCTTGTGCAACTAATAAGTGATTTTGTGTCATTGGTTGAACATTTAGGTCATTTTCGTCCTCCCAAGGCTTATTCTCGTCCAATTAGGGTTTTTAACCAATCTTGTGCATCCAATAAGTACATTTGTGTCATTGGTTGAACATTTAGGTCATTTTCGTCCTCCCAAGGCTAATTCTCGTCCAATTAGGGTTTTTAACCAATCTTTTGCATCCAATAAGTACATTTGTGTCATTGTTTGAACATTTAGGTCATTTTCGTCCTCCCAAGGCTTATTCTCGTCCAATTAGGGTTTTTAACCAATCTTTTGCATCCAATAAGTACATTTGTGTCATTGTTTGAACATTTAGGTCATTTTCGTCCTCCCAAGGCTTATTCTCGTCCATTTAGGGTTTTTAACCAATCTTGTGCATCCAATAAGTGATTTTGTGTCATTGGTTGAAAATTTAGGTCATTTTCGTCCTTCCAAGGCTTATTCTCGTCCAATTAGTGTTTTTAACCAATCTTGTGCATCCAATAAGTGATTTTGTGTCATTGTTTGAACATTTAGGTCATTTTCGTCCTCCCAAGGCTTATTCTCGTCCAATTAGGGTTTTTAACCAATCTTGTGCATCCAATAAGTACATTTGTGTCATTGGTTGAACATTTAGGTCATTTTCGTCCTCCCAAGGCTTATTATCGTCAAATTAGGGGTTTTAACCAATCTTGTGCATCCAATAAGCGATTTTGTGTCATTGTTTGAACATTTAGGTCATTTTCGTCCTCCCTAGGCTTATTCTCGTCCAATTAGGGTTTTTAACCAATCTTGTGCATCCAATAAGTGATTTTGTGTCATTGGTTGAACATTTAGGTCATTTTCGTCCTCCCAAGGCTTATTCTCGTCCAATTAGGGTTTTTAACCAATCTTGTGCATCCAATAAATACATTTGTGTCATTGGATGAACATTTAGGTCATTTTCGTCCTCCCAAGGCTTATCCTCTTGCAATTAGGGTTTTTAACCAATCTTGTGCATCCAATAAGTGATTTTGTGTCATTGGTTGAACATTTAGGTCATTTTCATCCTCCCAAGGCTTATTCTCGTCCAATTAGGGTTTTTAACCAATCTTGTGCATCCAATAAGTGATTTTGTGTCATGGGTTGAACATTTAGGTCATTTTCGTCCTCCCTAGGCTTATTCTCGTCCAATTAGGGTTTTTAACCAATCTTGTGCATCCAATAAGTGATTTTGTGTCATTGGATTAACATTTAGGTCATTTTCGTCCTCCCAAGGCTTATTCTCGTCCAATTAGGTTTTTTAACCAATCTTGTGCATCCAATAAGTGATTTTGTGTCATTGGTTGAACATTTAGGTCATTTTCGTCCTCCCTAGGCTTATTCTCGTCCAATTAGGGTTTTTAACCAATCTTGTGCATCCAATAAGTGATTTTGTGTCATTGGTTGAACATTTAGGTCATTTTCGTCCTCCCAAGGCTTATTCTATCCAATTAGGGTTTTTAACCAATCTTGTGCATCCAATAAGTGATTTTGTGTCATTGGTTGAACATTTAGGTCATTTTCGTCCTCCCTAGGCTTATTCTCGTCCAATTAGGGTTTTTAACCAATCTTGTGCATCCAATAAGTGATTTTGTATTATTGGTTGAACATTTAGGTCATTTTCGTCCTCCCTAGGCTTATTCTCGTCCAATTAGGGTTTTTAACCAATCTTGTGCATCCAATAAGTGATTTTGTGTCATTGGTTGAACATTTAGGTCATTTTCGTCCTCCCAAGGCTTATTCTCGTCCAATTAGGGTTTTTAACCAATCTTGTGCATCCAATAAGTGATTTTGTGTCATTGGTTGAACATTTAGGTCATTTTCGTCGTCCAAAGGCTTATTCTCGTACAATTAGGGTTTTTAACCAATCTTGTGCATCCCATAAGTGATTTTGGGTCATTGGTTGAACATTTAGGTCATTTTCATCCTCCCTAGGCTTATTCTCGTCCAATTAGGGTTTTGAACCAATCTTGTGCATCCAATAAGTGATTTTGTGTCATTGGTTGAACATTTAGGTCATTTTCATCCTCCCAAGGCTTATTCTCGTCCAATTAGGGTTTTTACCCAATCTTGTGCATCCAATAAGTGATTTTGTGTCATTGGTTGAACATTTAGGTCATTTTCGTCCTCCCAAGGCTTATTCTCGTCCAATTAGGGTTTTTTACCAATCTTGTGCATCCAATAAGTGATTTTGTGTCATTGGTTGAACATTTAGGTCATTTTCGTCATCCCAAGGCTTATTCTTGTCCAATTAGGGTTTTTAACCAATCTTGTGCATCCAATAAGTACATTTGTGTCATTGGTTGAATATTTAGGTCATTTTCGTCTTCTTAAGGCTTATTCTCGTCCAATTAGGGTTTTTAACCAATCTTGTGAATCCAATAAGTGATTTTGTGTCATTGGTTGAACATTTAGGTCATTTTCGTCCTCCCAAGGCTTATTCTCGTCCAATTAGGGTTTTAACCAATCTTGTGCATCCAATAAGTGATTTCTTGTCATTGGTTGAACATTTAGGTTATTTTCGTCCTCCCAAGGCTTATTCTCGTCCAATTAGGGTTTTTAACCAATCTTGTGCATCCAATAAGTGATTTTGTGCCATTGGTTGAACATTTAGGTCATTTTCGTCCTCCCAAGGCTTATTCTCGTCCAATTAGGGTTTTTGACCAATCTTGTGCATCCAATAAGTACATTTGTGTCATTGGTTGAACATTTAGGTCATTTATGTCCTCCAAAAGCTTATTCTCGTCCAATTAGGGTTTTTAACCAATCTTGTGCATCCAATAAGTGATTTTGTGTCATTGGTTGAACATTTAGGTCATTTTCGTCCTCCGATGACTTATTATCGTCCAATTAGGGTTTTTATCTAATCTTGTGCATCCAATAAGTGATTTTGTCTCATTGGTTGAACATTTAGGTCATTTTCGTCGTCCCAAGGCTTATTCTCGTCCAATTAGGGTTTTTAACCAATCTTGTGCATCCAATAAGTGATTTTGTGTCATTGGTTGAACATTTAGGTCATTTTCGTCCTCCCTAGGCTTATTCTCGTCCAATTAGGGTTTTTAACCAATCTTGTGCATCCAATAAGTGATTTTGTGTCATTGGTTGAACATTTAGGTCATTTTCGTCCTCCCAAGGCTTATTCTCGTCCAACAAGGGCTTTTAACCAATCTTGTGCATCCAATAAGTACATTTGTGTCATTGGTTGAACATTTAGGTCATTTTCGTTTTCCCTAGGCTTATTCTTGTCCAATTAGGATTTTTAACCAATCTTGTGCATCCAATATGTGATTTTGTGTCATTGGTTGAACATTTAGGTCATTTTCGTCCTCCCAAGGCTTATTCTCGTCCAATTAGGGTTTTTAACCAATCTTGTGCATCCAATAAGTGATTTTGTGTCATTGTTTGAACATTTAGGTCATTTTCGTCCTCCCAAGGCTTATTCTCGTCCAATTAGGGTTTTTAAGCAATCTTGTGCATCCAATAAGTACATTTGTGTTATTTGTTGAACATTTAGGTCATTTTCGTCATCCCAAGGCTATTTCTCGTCCAATTAGGGTTTTTAACCAATCTTGTGCATGCAATATGTACATTTGTGTCATTGGTTGAACATTTAGGTCATTTTCGTCCTCCCAAGGCTTATTCTCGTCCAATTAGGGTTTTTAACCAATCTTGTGCATCCAATAAGTGATTTTGTGTCATTGGTTGAACATTTAGGTCATTTTCGTCCTCCCAAGGCTTATTCTCGTCCAATTAGGGTTTTTTACCAATCTTGTGCATCCAATAAGTGATTTTGTGTCATTGGTTGAACATTTAGGTTATTTTCGTCCTCCCAAGGCTTATTCTCGTCCAATTAGGGTTTTTTACCAATCTTGTGCATCCAATAAGTGATTTTGTGTCATTGGTTGAACATTTAGGTCATTTTCGTCCTCCCAAGGCTTATTCTCGTCCAATTAGGGTATTTAACCAATCTTGTGCATCCAATAAGTACATTTGTGTCATTGGTTGAACATTTAGGTCATTTTCGTCCTCCCTAGGCTTATTCTCGTCCAATTAGGGTATTTAACCAATCTTGTGCATCCAATAAGTACATTTGTGTCATTGGTTGAACATTTAGGTCATTTTTGTCCTCCCAAGGCTTATTCTCGTCCAATTAGGGTTTTTAACCAATCTTGTGCATCCAATAAGTGATTTTGTGTCATTGGTTGAACATTTAGGTCATTTTTGTCTTCGCAATATATATTCTCGTCCAATTAGGGTTTTTAACCAATCTTGTGCATCCAATAAGTGATTTTGTGTCATTGTTTGAACATTTAGGTCATTTTCGTACTCCCAAGGCTTATTCTCGTCCAATTAGGGTTTTTAACCAATCTTGTGCATCCAATTAGTACATTTGTGTCATTGGTTGAACATTTAGGTCATTTTCGTCCTCCCTAGGCTTATTGTCGTCCAATTAGGGTTTTTAAGCAATCTTGTGCATCCAATAAGTGATTTTGTGTCATTGGTTGAACATTTAGGTCATTTTCGTCCTCACTAGGCTTATTCTCATCCAATTAGGGTTTTTAACCAATCTTGTGCATCCAATAAGTACATTTGTGTCATTGGTTGAACATTTAGGTCATTTTCGTCCTCCCTAGGCTTATTCTCGTCCAATTAGGGTTTTTAACCAATCTTGTGCATCCAATAAGTGATTTTGTGTCATTGGTTGAACATTTAGGTCATTTTCGTCCTCCCAAGGCTTATTCTCGTCCAATTAGGGTTTTTTACCAATCTTGTGCATCCAATAATTGATTTTGTGTCATTGGTTGAACATTTAGGTCATTTTCGTCCTCCCAAGGCTTATTCTCGTCCAATTAGGGTTTTTAACCAATCTTGTGCATCCAATAAGTACATTTGTGTCATTGGTTGAACATTTAGGTCATTTTCGTCCTCCCAAGGCTAATTCTCGTCCAATTAGGGTTTTTAACAAATCTTGTGCATCTAATAAGTACATTTGTGTCATTGGTTGAACATTTAGGTCATTTTCGTCCTCCCTAGGCTTATTCTCGTCCAATTAGGGTTTTTAACCAATCTTGTGCATCCAATAAGTGATTTTGTGTCATTGGTTGAACATTTAGGTCATTTTCGTCCTCCCAAGGCTTATTCTCATCCAATTAGGGTTTTTAACCAATCTTGTGCATCCAATAAGTGATTTTTGTGTCATGGTTGAACATTTAGGTCATTTTGGTCCTCCTTATGCTTATTCTCGTCCAATTAGGGTTTTTAACCAATCTTGTGCATCCAATAAGTGATTTTGTGTCATTGGTTGAACATTTAGGTCATTTTCGTCCTCCCTAGGCTTATTCTCGTCCAATTAGGGTTTTTAACCAATCTTGTGAATCCAATAAGTGATTTTGTGCCATTGGTTGAACATTTAGGTCATTTTCTTCCTGCCAAGGCTTATTCTTGTCCAATTAGGGTTTTTAACCATTCTTGTGTATCCAATAAGTGATTTTGTGTCATTGGTTGAACATTTAGGTCATTTTCGTCCTCCCTAGGCTTATTCTCGTCCAATTAGGGTTTTTTAACAATCTTGTGCATCCAATAAGTGATTTTGTGCCATTGGTTGAACATTTAGGTCATTTTCGTCCTGCCAAGGCTTATTCTCATCCAATTAGGGTTTTTAACCAATCTTGTGCATCCAATAAGTACATTTGTGTCACTGATTGAACATTCAGGTCATTTTCGTCCTCCCTAGGCTTATTCTCGTCCAATTAGGGTTTTTAACCAATCTTGTGCATCCAATAAGTGATTTTGTGTCATTGGTTGAACATTTAGGTCATTTTCGTCCTCCCAAGGCTTATTCTCGTCCAATTAGGGTTTTTAACCAATCTTGTGCATCCAATAAGTGATTTTGCATCATTGGTTGAACATTTAGGTTATTTTCGTCCTCCCAAGACTTATTCTCGTCCAATTAGGGTTTTTAACCAATCTTGTGCATCCAATAAGTACATTTGTGTCATTGGTTGAACATTTAGGTCATTTTCGTCCTCACAAGGCTTATTCTCGTCCAATTAGGGTTTTTAACCAATCTTGTGCATCCAATAAGTGATTTTGTGCCATTGGTTGAACATTTAGGTCATTTTCGTCCTCCCAAGGCTTATTCTCGTCCAATTAGGGTTTTTAACCAATCTTGTGCATCCAATAAGTACATTTGTGCTATTGGTTGAAAATTTAGGTCATTTTCGTCCTCCCAAGGCTTATTCTTGTCCAATTAGGGTTTTTAACCAACATTGTGCTTCCAATAAGTGATTTTGTGTCATTGGTTGAACATTTAGGTCATTTTCGTCCTCCCAAGGCTTATTCTCGTCCAATTAGGGTTTTTTACCAATCTTGTGCATCCAATAAGTGATTTTGTGTCATTGGTTGAACATTTAGGTCATTTTCGTCCTCCCAAGGCTTATTCTCGTCCAATTAGGGTTTTTAACCAATCTTGTTCATCCAATAAGTACATTTGTGTCCTTGGTTGAACATTTAGGTCAGTTTCGTCCTCCCAAGGCTTATTCTCGTCCAATTATAGTTTTTAACCAATCTTGTGCATACAATAAGTGATTTTGTGTCATTGATTGAACATTTAGGTCATTTTCGTCCTCCCAAGGCTTATTCTCGTCCAATTAGGGTTTTTAACCAATCTTGTGCATCCAATAAGTGATTTTGTGTCATTGGTTGAACATTTAGGTCATTTTCGTCCTCCCAATACTTATTCTCGTCCAATTAGGGTTTTTAACCAATCTTGTGCATCCAATAAGTACATTTGTGTCATTGGTTGAACATTTAGGTCATTTTCGTCCTCTCTAGGCTTATTCTCGTCCAATTAGGGTTTTTAACCAATCTTGTGTATCCAATAAGTGATTTTGTGTCATTGGTTGAACATTTAGGTCATTTTCGTCCTCCCAAGGCTTATTCTCGTCCAATTAGGGTTTTTAACCAATCTTGTGCATCCAATATTTACATTTGTGTCATTGGTTGAACATTTAGGTCATTTTCGTCTTCCCAAGGCTTATCCTCGTGCAATTAGGGTTTTTAACCAATCTTGTTCATCCAATAACTGATTTTGTGTCATTGGTTGAACATTTAGGTCATTTTCGTCCTCCCAAGGCTTATTCTTGTCCAATTAGGGTTTTTAAGCAATCTTGTGCATCCAATAAGTGATTTTGTGTCATTGGTTGATCATTTAGGTCATTTTCATCCTCCCAAGGCTTATTCTCGTCCAATTAGGATTTTTAACCAATCTTCTACATCCAATAAGTGATTTTGTGTCATTGGTTGAACATTTAGGTCATTTTCGTCCTCCCTAGGCTTATTCTCGTCCAATTAGGGTTTTTAACCAATCTTGTGCATCCAATAAGTGATTTTGTGTCATTGGTTGAACATTTAGGTCATTTTCGTCCTCCCAAGGCTTATTCTCAACCAATTAGGGTTTTTAACAAATCTTGTGCATCCAATAAGTGATTTTGTGTCATTGGTTGAACATTTAGGTCATTTTCGTCCTCCCCAGGCTTATTCTCGTCCAATTAGGGTTTTTAACCAATCTTGTGCATCCAATAAGTGATTTTGTGTCATTGGTTGAACATTTAGGTCATTTTCGTCCTCCCAAGGCTTATTCTCGTCCAAATAGGGTTTTTAACCAATCTTGTGCATCCAATAAGTACATTTGTAACATTGGTTGAACATTTAGGTTATTTTCGCCCTCCCAAGGCTTATTCTCGTCCAATTAGGGTTTTTAACCAATCTTGTGCATCCAATAAGTACATTTGTGTCATTGGTTGAACATTTAGGTCATTTTCGTCCTCCCAAGGCTTATTCTTGTCCAATTAGGGTTTTTAACCAATCTTGTGCATCTAATAAGTACATTTGTGTCATTGGTTGAACATTTAAGTCATTTTCGTCCTCCCTAGGCTTATTCTCGTCCAATTAGGGTTTTTAACCAATCTTGTGCATCCAATAAGTGATTTTGTGTCATTGGTTGAACATTTAGGTCATTTTCGTCCTCCCAAGGCTTATTCTCGTCCAATTAGGGTTTTTAACCAATCTTATGCATCCAATAAGTTCTTTTGTGTCAATTGTTGAACATTTAGGTCATTTTCGTCCTCCCAAGGCTTATTCTCGTCCAATTAGGGTTTTTAACCAATCTTCTACATCCAATAAGTACATTTGTGTCATTGGTTGAACATTTATGTCATTTCCGTTCTCCCAAGGCTTATTCTTGTCCAATTAGGGTTTTTAACCAACCTTGTGCATCCAATAAGTGATTTTGTGTCATTGGTTGAACATTTAGGTCATTTTCGTCCTCCCAAGGCTTATTCTCGTCCAATTAGGGTTTTTAACCAATCTTGTGCATCCAATAAGTGATTTTGTGTCATTGGTTGAACATTTAGGTCATTTTCGTCCTCACTAGGCTTATTCTCGTCCAATTAGGGTTTTGAACCAATCTTGTGCATCCAATAAGTGATTTTGTGTCATTGGTTGAACATTTAGGTCATTTTCGTCCTCCCAAGGCTTATTCTCGTCCAATTAGGGTTTTTAACCAATCTTGTGCATCAAATAAGTGATTTTGTGTCATTGGTCAAACATTTAGGTCATTTTCGTCCTCCCTAGGCTTATTCTCGTCCAATTAGGGTTTTTAACCAATCTTGTGCATCCAATAAGTGATTTTGTGTCATTGGTTGAACATTTAGGTCATTTTCGTCCTCCCAAGGCTTATTCTCGTCCAATTAGGGTTTTTAACCAATCTTGTGCATCCAATAAGTACATTTGTGTCATTGGTTGAACATTTAGGTCATTTTCGTCCTCCCAAGGCTAATTCTCGTCCAATTAGGGTTTTTAACCAATCTTTTGCATCCAATAAGTACATTTGTGTCATTGTTTGAACATTTAGGTCATTTTCGTCCTCCCAAGGCTTATTCTCGTCCAATTAGGGTTTTTAACCAATCTTTTGCATCCAATAAGTACATTTGTGTCATTGTTTGAACATTTAGGTCATTTTCGTCCTCCCAAGGCTTATTCTCGTCCATTTAGGGTTTTTAACCAATCTTGTGCATCCAATAAGTGATTTTGTGTCATTGGTTGAAAATTTAGGTCATTTTCGTCCTTCCAAGGCTTATTCTCGTCCAATTAGTGTTTTTAACCAATCTTGTGCATCCAATAAGTGATTTTGTGTCATTGTTTGAACATTTAGGTCATTTTCGTCCTCCCAAGGCTTATTCTCGTCCAATTAGGGTTTTTAACCAATCTTGTGCATCCAATAAGTACATTTGTGTCATTGGTTGAACATTTAGGTCATTTTCGTCCTCCCAAGGCTTATTATCGTCAAATTAGGGGTTTTAACCAATCTTGTGCATCCAATAAGCGATTTTGTGTCATTGTTTGAACATTTAGGTCATTTTCGTCCTCCCTAGGCTTATTCTCGTCCAATTAGGGTTTTTAACCAATCTTGTGCATCCAATAAGTGATTTTGTGTCATTGGTTGAACATTTAGGTCATTTTCGTCCTCCCAAGGCTTATTCTCGTCCAATTAGGGTTTTTAACCAATCTTGTGCATCCAATAAATACATTTGTGTCATTGGATGAACATTTAGGTCATTTTCGTCCTCCCAAGGCTTATCCTCTTGCAATTAGGGTTTTTAACCAATCTTGTGCATCCAATAAGTGATTTTGTGTCATTGGTTGAACATTTAGGTCATTTTCATCCTCCCAAGGCTTATTCTCGTCCAATTAGGGTTTTTAACCAATCTTGTGCATCCAATAAGTGATTTTGTGTCATGGGTTGAACATTTAGGTCATTTTCGTCCTCCCTAGGCTTATTCTCGTCCAATTAGGGTTTTTAACCAATCTTGTGCATCCAATAAGTGATTTTGTGTCATTGGATTAACATTTAGGTCATTTTCGTCCTCCCAAGGCTTATTCTCGTCCAATTAGGTTTTTTAACCAATCTTGTGCATCCAATAAGTGATTTTGTGTCATTGGTTGAACATTTAGGTCATTTTCGTCCTCCCTAGGCTTATTCTCGTCCAATTAGGGTTTTTAACCAATCTTGTGCATCCAATAAGTGATTTTGTGTCATTGGTTGAACATTTAGGTCATTTTCGTCCTCCCAAGGCTTATTCTCGACCAATTAGGATTTTTAACCAATATTGTGCATCCAATAAGTGATTTTGTGTCATTGGTTGAACATTTAGGTCATTTTCGTCCTTCAAGGCTTATTCTAGCCAATTAGGGTTTTTAATTAATCTTGTGCATCCAATAAGTGATTTTGTGTCATTGGTTGAACATTTAGGTCATTTTCGTCCTCCCAAGGCTTATTCTCGTCCAATTAGGGTATTTAACCAATCTTGTGCATCCAATAAGTGATTTTGTGTCATTGGTTGAACATTTAGGTCATTTTCGTCCTCCCAAGGCTTATTCTCGTCCAATTAGGGTTTTTTACCAATCTTGTGCATCCAATAAGTGATTTTGTGTCATTGGTTGAACATTTAGGTCATTTTCGTAATCCCAAGGCTTATTCTCGCCCAATTAGGGTTTTTAACCAATCTTGGGCATCCAATAAGTGATTTAGTGTCATTGGTTGAACATTTAGGTCATTTTCATCATCCCAAGGCTTATTCTCGTCCAATTATGGCTTTTAACCAATCTTGTGCATCCAATAAGTACATTTGAGTCATTGGTTGAACATTTAGGTCATTTTCGTCTTCCCAAGGCTTATTCTCGTCTTATTAGGGTTTTTAACCAATCTTGTGCATCCAATAAGTGATTTTGTTTCATTGGTTGAACATTTAGGTCATTTTCATCCTCCCAAGGCTTATTCTCGTCCAATTAGGGTTTCATCCAATCTTGTGCATCCAATAAGTGATTTTTTGTCATTGGTTGAACATTTAGGTCATTTTCGTCCTCTCAAGGCTTATTCTCGTCCAATTAGGGATTTTAACCAATCTTGTGCATCCAATAAGTGATTTTGTTCCATTGGTTGAACATTTAGGTCATTTTCGTCCTCCCAAGGCTTTTTCTCGTCCAATTAGGGTTTTTAACCAATCTTGTACATCCAATAAGTACATTTGTGTCATTGGTTGAACATTTATGTCATTTTCGTCCTCCCAAGGCTTATTCTTGTCCAATTAGGGTTTTTAACCAATCTTGTGCATCCAATAAGTGATTTTGTGTCATTGGTTGAACATTTAGATCATTTTCTTCATCCCAAGGCTTATTCTCGTCCAATTAGGGTTTTTAACCAATCTTGTGCATCCAATAAGTACATTTGTGTCATTGGTTGAACATTTAGGTCATTTTCGTCCTCTCTAGGCTTATTCTCGTCCAATTAGGGTTTTTAACCAATCTTGTGCATCCAATAAGTGATTTTGTGTCATGGGTTGAACATTTAGGTCATTTTCGTCCTCCCTAGGCTTATTCTCGTCCAATTAGGGTTTTTAACCAATGTTGTGCATCCAATAAGTACATGTGTGTCATTGGTTGAACATTTACGTCATTTTCGTCCTCCCTAGGCTTATTCTCGTCCAATTAGGGTTTTTAACCAATCTTGTGCATCCAATAAGTGATTTTGTGTCATTGGTTGAACATTTAGGTCATTTTCGTCCTCCCAAGGCTTATTCTCGTCCAATTAGGGTTTTTAACCAATCTTATGCATCCAATAAGTTCTTTTGTGTCAATTGTTGAACATTTAGGTCATTTTCGTCCTCCCAAGGCTTATTCTCGTCCAATTAGGGTTTTTAACCAATCTTCTACATCCAATAAGTACATTTGTGTCATTGGTTGAACATTTATGTCATTTCCGTTCTCCCAAGGCTTATTCTTGTCCAATTAGGGTTTTTAACCAACCTTGTGCATCCAATAAGTGATTTTGTGTCATTGGTTGAACATTTAGGTCATTTTCGTCCTCCCAAGGCTTATTCTCGTCCAATTAGGGTTTTTAACCAATCTTGTGCATCCAATAAGTGATTTTGTGTCATTGGTTGAACATTTAGGTCATTATCGTCCTCCCTAGACTTATTCTCGTCCAATTAGGGTTTTTAACCAATGTTGTGCATCCAATAAGTGATTTTGTGTCATTGGTTGAACATTTAGGTCATTTTTGTCCTGTCAAGGCTTATTCTCGTCCAATTAGGGTTTTTAACCAATCTTGTGCATCCAATAAGTGATTTTGTGTCATTGGTTGAACATTTAGGTCATTTTCGTCCTCCCAAGGCTTATTCTCGTCCAATTAGGGTTTTTAACCAATCTTGTGCATCCAATAAGTGATTTTGTGTTATTGGTTGAACATTTAGGTCATTATCGTCCTCCCAAGGCTTATTCTCGTCCAATTCGCGTTTTTAACTAATCTTGTGCATCCAATAAGTGATTTTGTGTCATTGGTTGAACATTTAGGTCATTTTAGTCCTCCCAAGGCTTATTCTCGTCCAATTTGGGTTTTTAACCAATCTTGTGCATCCAATAAGTGATTTTGTGTCATTGGTTGAACATTTAGGTCATTTTCGTCCTCCCAAGGCTTATTCTCGTCCAATTAGGGTTTTTAACCAATCTTGAGCATCCAATAAGTGATTTTGTGTCATTGGTTGAACATTTAGGTCATTTTCGTCCTCCCAAGGCTTATTCTCGTTCAATTAGGGTTTTTAACCAATCTTGTGCATCCAATAAGTGATTTTGTGTCATTGGTTGAACATTTAGGTCATTTTCGTCCTCCCAAGGCTTATTCTCGTCCAATTAGGGTTTTTAACCAATCTTATGCATCCAATCAGTGATTTTGTGTCATTGGTTGAACATTTAGGTCATTTTCGACCTCACAAAGCTTATTCTCGTCCAATTAGGATTTTTAACCAATCTTGTGCATCCAATAAGTGATTTTGTGTCATTGGTTGAACATTTTGGTCATTTTAGTCCTCCTTAGGCTTATTCTAGTCCAATTAGGGTTTTTAACCAATCTTGTGCATCCAATAAGTGATTTTGTGTCATTGGTTGAACATTTAGGTCATTTTCGTCCTCCCTAGGCTTATTCTCGTCCAATTAGGGTTTTTAACCAATCTTGTGCATCCAATAAGTGATTTTGTGTCATTGGTTGAACATTTAGGTCATTTTCGTCCTCCCAAGGCTTATTCTCGTCCAATTAGGGTTTGTAACCAATCTTGTCCATCCAATAAGTACATTTGTGTCATTGGTTGAACATTTAGGTCATTTTCGTCTTCCCAAGGCTTATTCTCGTCCAATTAGGGTTTTTAACCAATCTTGTGCATCCAATAAGTACATTTGTGTCATTGGTTGAACATTTAGTTCATTTTCGTCCTCCCTAGGCTTATTCTTGTCCAATTAGGGTTTTTAACCAATCTTGTGCATCCAATAAGTGATTTTGTGTCATTGGTTGAACATTTAGGTCATTTTCGTCCTCCCTAGGCTTATTCTCGTCCAATTAGGGTTTTTAACCAATCTTGTGCATCCAATAAGTGATTTTGTGTCATTGGTTGAACATTTAGGTCATTTTCGTCCTCCCAAGGCTTATTCTCGTCCAATTAGGGTTTTAAACCAATCTTGTGCATCCAATAAGTGATTTTGTGTCATTGGTTGAACATTTAGGTCATTTTCGTCCTCCCAGGCTTATTATAGTCCAATTAGGGTTTTTAACCAATCTTGTGCATCCAATAAGTGATTTTGTGTCATTGTTTGAACATTTAGGTGATTTTCGTCCTCCCAAGGCTTATTCTCGTCCAATTAGGGTTTTTAACCAATCTTGTGCATCCAATAAGTGATTTTGTGTCATTGGTTGAACATTTAGGTCATTTTCGTCCTCTCAAGGCTTATTCTCGTCCAATTACGGTTTTAACCAATCTTTTGCATCCAATAAGTACATTTGTGTCATTGGTTGAACATTTAGGTCATTTTCGTCTTCCCAAGGCTTATTCTCGTCCAATTAGGGTTTTTAACCAATCTTGTGCATCCAATAAGTGATTTTGTGTCATTGGTTGAACATTTAGGTCATTTTCGTCCTCCCAAGGCTTATTCTCGTCCAATTAGGGTTTTTAACCAATCTTGTGCATCCAATAAGTACATTTGTGTCATTGGTTAAAATATTTAGGTCATTTTCGTCCTCCCAAGGCTTATTCTCGTCCAATTAGGGTTTTTAACCAATCTTGTGCATCCAATAAGTGATTTTGTGTCATTGGTTGAACATTTAGGTCATTTTCGTCCTCCCAAGGCTTATTCTCGTCCAATTAGGGTTTTTAACCAATCTTGTGCATCCAATAAATGATTTTGTGTCATTGGTTGAACATTTATGTCATTTTTGTCCTCCCAAGGCTTATTCTCGTCCAATTAGGGTTTTGAACCAATCTTGTGCATCCAATAAGTACATTTGTGTCATGGGTTAATCATTTAAGTCATTTTCGTCCTCCCAAGGCTTATTCTCGTCCAATTAGGGTTTTTAACCAATCTTTTGCATCCAATAAGTACATTTGTGTCATTGGTTGAACATTTAGGTCATTTTCGTCCTCCCAAGGCTTATTCTCGTCCAATTAGGGTTTTTAACCAATCTTGTGCATCCAATAAGTGATTTTGTGTCATTGGTTGAACATTTAGGTCATTTTCGTCCTCCCAAGGCTTATTCTCGTCCAATTAGGGTTTTTAACCAATCTTGTGCATCCAATAAGTGATTTTGTGTCATTGGTTGAACATTTAGGTCATTTTCATCCTCTTAAGGCTTATTCTCGTCCAATTAAGGTTTTTAACCAATCTTGTGAATCCAATAAGTACATTTGTGTCATTGGTTGAACATTTAGGTGATTTTCGTCCTCCCTAGGCTTATTGTCGTCCAATTAGGGTTTTTAACCAATCTTGTGCATCCAATAAGTGATTTTGTGTCATTGGTTGAAAATTTAGGTGATTTCTCCCAAGGCTTATTCTCGTCCAATTAGGGTTTTTAACCAATCTTGTGCATCCAATAAGTGATTTTGTGTCATTGGTTGAACATTTAGGTCATTTTCGTCCTCCCAAGGCTTATTCTCGTCCAATTAGGGTTTTTAACCAATCTTGTGCATCCAATAAGTGATTTAGTGTCATTGGTTGAACATTTAGGTCATTTTCATCCTCCCAAGGCTTATTCTCGTCCAATTAGGGCTTTTAACCAATCTTGTGCATCCAATAAGTACATTTGTGTCATTGGTTGAACATTTATGTCATTTTCGTCTTCCCAAGGCTTATTCTCGTCTTATTAGGGTTTTTAACCAATCTTGTGCATCCAATAAGTGATTTTGTGTCATTGGTTGAACATTTAGGTCATTTTCTTCCTCCCAAGGCTTCTTCTCGTCCAATTAGGGTTTCAACCAATCTTGTGCATCCAATAAGTGATTTTTTGTCATTGGTTGAACATTTAGGTCATTTTCGTCCTCCCAAGGCTTATTCTCGTCCAATTAGGGTTTTTAACCAATCTTGTGCATCCAATAAGTGATTTTGTTCCATTGGTTGAACATTTAGGTCATTTTCGTCCTCCCAAGGCTTTTTCTCGTCCAATTATCGTTTTTAACCAATCTTGTACATCCAATAAGTACATTTGTGTCATTGGTTGAACATTTATGTCATTTTCGTCCTCCCAAGGCTTATTCTTGTCCAATTAGGGTTTTTAACCAATCTTGTGCATCCAATAAGTGATTTTTTGTCATTGGTTGAACATTTAGGTCATTTTCGTCCTGCGAAGGCTTATTCTCGTCCAATTAGGGTTTTTAACCAATCTTGTGCATCCAATAAGTGATTTTGTGTCATTGGTTGAACATTTAGGTCATTTTCGTCATCCCAAGGCTTATTCTCGTCCAATTAGGGTTTTTAACCAAATCTTGTGCATCCAATAAGTGATTTTGTGTCATTGGTTGAACATTTAGGTCATTTTCTTCATCCCAAGGCTTATTCTCGTCCAATTAGGGTTTTTAACCAATCTTGTGCATCCAATAAGTACATTTGTGTCATTGGTTGAACATTTAGGTCATTTTCGTCCTCCCTAGGCTTATTCTTGTCCAATTAGGGTTTTTAACAAATCTTGTGCATCCAATAAGTGATTTTGTGTCATGGGTTGAACATTTAGGTCATTTTCGTCCTCCCTAGGCTTATTCTCGTCCAATTAGGGTTTTTAACCAATGTTGTGCATCCAATAAGTACATGTGTGTCATTGGTTGAAAATTTACGTCATTTTCGTCCTCCCTAGGCTTATTCTCGTCCAATTAGGGTTTTTAACCAATCTTGTGCATCCAATAAGTGATTTTGTGTCATTGGTTGAACATTTAGGTCATTTTCGTCCTCCCAAGGCTTATTCTCGTCCAATTAGGGTTTTTAACCAATCTTATGCATCCAAAAAGTTCTTTTGTGTCAATTGTTGAACATTTAGGTCATTTTCGTCCTTCCAAGGCTTATTCTCGTCCAATTAGGGTTTTTAACCAATCTTCTACATCCAATAAGTACATTTGTGTCATTGGTTGAACATTTATGTCATTTCCGTTCTCCCAAGGCTTATTCTTGTCCAATTAGAGTTTTTAACCAACCTTGTGCATCCAATAAGTAATTTTGTGTCATTGGTTGAACATTTAGGTCATTTTCGTCCTCCCAAGGCTTATTCTCGTCCAATTAGGGTTTTTAACCAATCTTGTGCATCCAATAAGTGATTTTGTGTCATTGGTTGAACATTTAGGTCATTTTCGTCATCCCAAGGCTTATTCTCGTCCAATTAGGGTTTTTAACCAATCTTGTGCATCCAATAAGTGATTTAGTGTCATTGGTTGAACATTTAGGTCATTTTCATCCTCCCAAGGCTTATTCTCGTCCAATTAGGGCTTTTAACCAATCCTGTGCATCCAATAAGTACATTTGTGTCATTGGTTGAACATTTAGGTCATTTTCGTCTTCCCAAGGCTTATTCTCGTCTTATTAGGGTTTTTAACCAATCTTGTGCATCCAATAAGTGATTTTGTGTCATTGGTTGAACATTTAGGTCATTTTCTTCCTCCCAAGGCTTATTTTCGTCCAATTAGGGTTTCAACCAATCTTGTGCATCCAATAAGTGATTTTTTGTCATTGGTTGAACATTTAGGTCATTTTCGTCCTCCCAAGGCTTATTCTCGTCCAATTAGGGTTTTAACCAATGTTGTGCATCCAATAAGTGATTTTGTGCCATTGGTTGAACATTTAGGTCATTTTCGTCCTCCCAAGGCTTATTCTCGTCCAATTAGGGTTTTTAACCAATCTTTTGCATCCAATAAGTACATTTTTGTTATTGGTTGAACATTTATGTCAATTTCGTCCTCCCATGGCTTATTCTTGTCCAATTAGGGTTTTTAACCAATCTTGTGCATCGAATAAGTGATTTTGTGTCATTGGTTGAACATTTAGGTCATTTTCGTCCTCCGAAGGCTTATTCTCGTCCAATTAGGGTTTTTAACCAATCTTGTGCATCCAATAAGTGATTTTGTGTCATTGGTTGAACATTTAGGTCATTTTCGTCATTCCAAGGCTTATTCTCGTCCAATTAGGGTTTTTAACCAAATCTTGT
>JBBPBP010000701.1:9750-29647 GCA_037974735.1 Cicer chorassanicum
AAGATTGGTTAAAAACCCTAATTGGACGAGAATAAGCCTTAAGAAGACGAAAATGACCTAAATGTTCAACCAATGACACAAATGTACTTATTGGATGCACAAGATTGGTTAAAAACCCTAATTGGACAAGAATAAGCCTTGGGATGACGAAAATGACCTAAATGTTCAACCAATGACACAAAATCACTTATTGGATGCACAACATTGGTTAAAAACCCTAATTGGACGAGAATAAGCCTAGGGAGGACGAAAATGACCTAAATGTTCAACCTATGACACAAATGTACTTATTGGATGCAGAAGATTGGTTAAAAACCCTAATTGGACGACAATAAGCCTTGGGAGGACTAAAATGACCTAAATGTTCAACCAATGACACAAAATCACTTATTGGATGCACAAGATTGGTTAAAAACCCTAATTGGACGAGAATAAGCATTGGGAGGACGAAAATGACATAAATGTTCAACCAATGACACAAAATCACTTATTGGATGCACAAGATTGGTTAAAAACCCTAATTGGACGAGAATAAGCCTTGGGAGGACGAAAATGACCTAAATGTTCAACCAATGACACAAAATCACTTATTGGATGCCTATGATTGGTTAAAAACCCTAATTGGACAAGAATAAGCCTAGGGAGGACGAAAATGACACAAATGTTCAACCAATGACACAAATGTACTTATTGGATGCACAAGATTGGTTAAAAACCCTAATTGGACGAGAATAAGCCTTGGGAGGACGAAAATGACCTAAATGTTCAACCAATGACACAAAATCACTTATTGGATTTACAAGATTGGTTAAAAACCCTAATTGGACGAGAATAAGCCTTGGGAGGACGAAAATGACCTAAATGTTCAACCAATGACACAAAATCACTTATTGGATGCACAAGATTGGTTAAAAACCCTAATTGGACGAGAATAAGCCTTGGGAGGACGAAAATGACCTAAATGTTCAACCAATGACACAAAATCACTTATTGGATGCACAAGATTGGTTAAAAACCCTAATTGGACGAGAATAAGCCTTGGGAGGAAGAAAATGACCTAAATGTTCAACCAATGACACTAAATCACTTATTGGATGCACAAGATTGCTTAAAAACCCTAATTGGACGAGAATAAGCCTTGGGAGGACGAAAATGACCTAAATGTTCAACCAATGACACAAAATCACTTATTGGATGCACAAGATTGGTTAAAAACCCTAATTGGACGAGAATAAGCCTTGGGAGGACGAAAATGACCTAAATGTTCAACCAATGACACAAATGTACTTATTGGATGCACAAGATTGGTTAGAAACCCTTATTGGATGAGAATAAGCATTGGGAGGACGAAAATGACCTAAATGTTCAACCAATGACACAAAATCACTTATTGGATGCACAAGATTGGTTAAAAACCCTAATTGGACGAGAATAAGCCTTGGGAGGACGAAAATGACCTAAATGTTCAACCAATGACACAAATGTACTTATTGGATGCACAAGATTGGTTAAAAACCCTAATTGGACGAGAAAAATCCATGGGAGGACGAAAATGACCTAAATGTTCAACCAATGACACAAAATCACTTATTGGATGCACAAGATTGGTTAAAAACCCTAATTGGACGAGAATAAGCCTTGGGAGGACGAAAATGACCTAAATGTTCAATCAATGACACAAAATCACTTATTGTATGCACAAGATTGGTTAAAAACTATAATTGGACGAGAATAAGCCTTGGGAGGACGAAACTGACCTAAATGTTCAACCAAGGACACAAATGTACTTATTGGATGAACAAGATTGGTTAAAAACCCTAATTGGACGAGAATAAGCCTTGGGAGGACGAAAATGACCTAAATGTTCAACCAATGACACAAAATCACTTATTGGATGCACAAGATTGGTAAAAAACCCTAATTGGACGAGAATAAGCCTTGGGAGGACGAAAATGACCTAAATGTTCAACCAATGACACAAAATCACTTATTGGAAGCACAATGTTGGTTAAAAACCCTAATTGGACAAGAATAAGCCTTGGGAGGACGAAAATGACCTAAATTTTCAACCAATAGCACAAATGTACTTATTGGATGCACAAGATTGGTTAAAAACCCTAATTGGACGAGAATAAGCCTTGGGAGGACGAAAATGACCTAAATGTTCAACCAATGGCACAAAATCACTTATTGGATGCACAAGATTGGTTAAAAACCCTAATTGGACGAGAATAAGCCTTGTGAGGACGAAAATGACCTAAATGTTCAACCAATGACACAAATGTACTTATTGGATGCACAAGATTGGTTAAAAACCCTAATTGGACGAGAATAAGTCTTGGGAGGACGAAAATAACCTAAATGTTCAACCAATGATGCAAAATCACTTATTGGATGCACAAGATTGGTTAAAAACCCTAATTGGACGAGAATAAGCCTTGGGAGGACGAAAATGACCTAAATGTTCAACCAATGACACAAAATCACTTATTGGATGCACAAGATTGGTTAAAAACCCTAATTGGACGAGAATAAGCCTTGGGAGGAAGAAAATGACCTAAATGTTCAACCAATGACACTAAATCACTTATTGGATGCACAAGATTGCTTAAAAACCCTAATTGGACGAGAATAAGCCTTGGGAGGACGAAAATGACCTAAATGTTCAACCAATGACACAAAATCACTTATTGGATGCACAAGATTGGTTAAAAACCCTAATTGGACGAGAATAAGCCTTGGGAGGACGAAAATGACCTAAATGTTCAACCAATGACACAAATTCACTTATTGGATGCAGAAGATTGGTTAAAAACCCTAATTTGACGAGAATAAGCCTTTGGAGGACAAAAGTGACCTAAATGTTAATCCAATGACACAAAAACACTTATTGGATGCACCAGATTGGTTAAAAACCCTAATTGGACGAGAATAAGCCTTGGGAGGACGAAAATGACCTAAATGTTCAACCAATGACACAAAATCACTTATTGGATGCACAAGATTGGTTAAAAACCCTAATTGGATGAGAATAACCCTAGGGAGGATGAAAATGACCTAAATGTTCAACCAATGACACAAAATCACTTATTGGATGCACAAGATTGGTTTAAAACCCTAATTGGACGAGAATAAGCCTTGGGAGGACGGAAATGAACTAAATGTTCAACCAATGACACAAAATCATTTATTGGATGCACAAGATTGGTTAAAAACCCTAGTTGGACGAGAATAAGCCTAGGGAAAACGAAAATGACCTAAATATTCAACCAATGACACAAATGTACTTATTGGATGCACAAGATTGGTTAAAAACCCTAATTGGACGAGAATAAGCCTTGGGAGGACGAAAATGACCTAAATGTTCAACCAATGACACAAAATCACTTATTGGATGCACAAGATTGGTTAAAAACCCTAATTGGACGAGAATAAGCCTTGGGAGGACGAAAATGACCTAAATGTTCAACCAATGACACAAAATCACTTATTGGATGCACAAGATTGGTTAAAACCCCTAATTGGGCGAGAATAAACCTTAGGAGGACGAAAATGACCGAAATGTTCAACCAATGACACAAAAGTACTTATATGATGCACAAGATTGGTTAAAAACCCTAATTGGACGAGAATAAGCCTTGGGAGGACGAAAATGACCTAAATGTTCAACCAATGGCACAAAATCACTTATTGGATGCACAAGATTGGTTAAAAACCCTAATTGGACGAGAATAAGCCTTGGGAGGACGAAAATAACCTAAATGTTCAACCAATGACAAGAAATCACTTATTGGATGCACAAGATTGGTTAAAACCCTAATTGGACGAGAATAAGCCTTGGGAGGACGAAAATGACCTAAATGTTCAACCAATGACACAAAATCACTTATTGGATTCACAAGATTGGTTAAAAACCCTAATTGGACGAGAATAAGCCTTAAGAAGACGAAAATGACCTAAATATTCAACCAATGACACAAATGTACTTATTGGATGCACAAGATTGGTTAAAAACCCTAATTGGACAAGAATAAGCCTTGGGATGACGAAAATGACCTAAATGTTCAACCAATGACACAAAATCACTTATTGGATGCACAAGATTGGTAAAAAACCCTAATTGGACGAGAATAAGCCTTGGGAGGACGAAAATGACCTAAATGTTCAACCAATGACACAAAATCACTTATTGGATGCACAAGATTGGTTTAAAACCCTAATTGGACGAGAATAAGCCTTGGGAGGACAAAAATGACCTAAATGTTCAACCAATGATACAAAATCATTTATTGGATGCACAAGATTGGTTAACAACCCTAATTGGACCAGAATAAGCCTTGGGAGTACGAAAATGACCTAAATGTTCAACCAATGACACAAATATACTTAGTGGATGCACAAGATTGATTAAAAACCCTAATTGGACGAGAATAAGCCTTGGGAGGACGAAAATGACCTAAATGTTCAACCAATGACACAAAATCACTTATTGGATGCACAAGATTGGTTAAAAACCCTAATTGGACGAGAATAAGCCTTGGGAGGACAAAAATGACTTAAATGTTCAACCAATGACACAAATGTACTTATTGGATGCACAAGATTGGTTAAAAACCCTAATTGGACGAGAATAAGCCTTGGGAGGACGAAAATGACCTAAATGTTCAACCAATGACACAAAATCACTTATTGGATGCACAAGATTGGTTAAAAACCCTAATTGGACGAGAATAAGCCTTGGGAGGACGAAAATGACCTAAATGTTCAACCAATGACACAAAATCACTTATTGGATGCACAAGATTGGTTAAAAACCCTACTTGGGCGAGAATAAGCCTTGGGAGGACGAAAATGACCTAAATGTTCAACCAATGACACAAAATCACTTATTGGATGCACAAGATTGGTTAAAAACCCTAATTGGACGAGAATAAGCCTTGGGAGGACGAAAATGACCTAAATGTTCAACCAATGACACAAAATCACTTATTGGATGCACAAGATTGGTTAAAAACCCTAATTGGACGAGAATAAGCCTTGGGAGGACGAAAATGACCTAAATGTTCAACCAATGACACAAAATCACTTATTGGATGCACAAGATTGGTTAAAAACCCTAATTGGACGAGAATAAGCCTAGGGAGGACGAAAATGACCTAAATGTTCAAGACTTATTCACTTATTGGATACACAAGATTGGTTAAAACCCCTAATTGGACGAGAATAAGCCTTGGGAGGACGAAAATGACCTAAATGTTCAACCAATGACACAAAATCACTTATTGGATTTACAAGATTGGTTAAAAACCCTAATTGGACGAGAATAAGCCTTGGGAGGACGAAAATGACCTAAATGTTCAACCAATGACACAAAATCACTTATTGGATGCACAAGATTGGTTAAAAACCCTAATTGGACGAGAATAAGCCTTGGGAGGACGAAAATGACCTAAATGTTCAACCAATGACACAAAATCACTTATTGGATGCACAAGATTGGTTAAAAACCCTAATTGGACGAGAATAAGCCTTGGGAGGACGAAAATAACCTAAATGTTCAACCAATGACAAAAAATCACTTATTGGATGCACAAGATTGGTTAAAACCCTAATTGGACGAGAATAAGCCTTGGGAGGACGAAAATGACCTAAATGTTCAACCAATGACACAAAATCACTTATAGGATTACAAGATTGGTTAAAAACCCTAATTGGACGAGAATAAGCCTTAAGAAGACGAAAATGACCTAAATGTTCAACCAATGACACAAATGTACTTATTGGATGCAAAAGATTGGTTAAAAACCCTAATTAGACAAGAATAAGCCTTGGGATGATGAAAATGACCTAAATGTTCAACCAATGACACAAAATCACTTATTGGATGCACAACATTGGTTAAAAACCCTAATTGGACGAGAATAAGCCTAGGGAGGACGAAAATGACCTAAATGTTCAACCTATGACACAAAATCATTTATTTGATGCACAAGATTGGTTAAAAACCCTAATTGGACAAGAATAAGCCTTGGGAGGACGAAAATGACATAAATTTTCAACCAACGACACAAATGTACTTATTGGATGCAGAAGATTGGTTAAAAACCCTAATTGGACGACAATAAGCCTTGGGAGGACTAAAATGACCTAAATGTTCAACCAATGACACAAAATCACTTATTGGATGCACAAGATTGGTTAAAAACCCTAATTGGACGAGAATAAGCATTGGGAGGACGAAAATGACATAAATGTTCAACCAATGACACAAAATCAGTTATTGGATGCACAAGATTGGTTAAAAACCCTAATTGGACAAGAATAAGCCTTGGGATGACGAAAATGACCTAAATGTTCAACCAATGACACAAAATAACTTATTGGATGCACAAGATTGGTTAAAAACCCTAAATTGACGAGAATAAGCCTTGGGAGGACGAAAATGACCTAAATGTTCAACCAATGACACAAATGTACTTATTGGATGCAGAAGATTGGTTAAAAACCCTAATTGGACGAGAATAAGCCTTGGGAGGACGAAAATGACCTAAATGTTCAACCAATGACACAAAATCACTTATTGGATGCACAAGATTGGTTAAAAACCCTAATTGGACGAGAATAAGCTTTTTGAGGACGAAAATGACCTAAATGTTCAACCAACGACACAAAGTCACTTATTGGATACACAAGATTGGTTAAAAACCCTAATTGGACGAGAATAAGCCAAGGGAGGACGAAAATGATCTAAATGTTCAACCAATGACACAAATGAACTTATTGGATGCACAAGATTGGTTAAAAACCCTAATTGGACGAGAATAAGCCTTGGGAGGACGAAAATGACCTAAATGTTCAACCAATGACACAAAATCACTTATTGGATGCACAAGATTGGTTCAAAACCCTAATTGGAAGAGAATAAGCCTTGGGAGGACGAAAATGACCTAAATGTTCAACCAATGACACAAAATCACTTATTGGATGCACAAGATTGGTTAAAAACCCTAATTGGACGAGAATAAGCCTTGGGAGGACGAAAATGACCTAAATGTTCAACCAATGATACAAATGTACTTATTAGATGCACAAGATTGGTTAAAAACCCTAATTGGACGAGAATAAGCCTTGGGAGGACGAAAATGACCTAAATGTTCAACCAATGACACAAAATCACTTATTGGATGCACAAGATTGGTTAAAAACCCTAATTGGACGAGAATAAGCCTTGGGAGGACGAAAATGACCTAAATGTTCAATCAACGACACAAAATCACTTATTGGATGCACAAGATTGGTTAAAAACCCTAATTGGACGAGAATAAGCCTAGGGAGGACGAAAATGACCTAAATGTTCAACCAATGACACAAAATCACTTATTGGATGCACAAGATTGGTTAAAAACCCTAATTGGACGAGAATAAGCCTTTGGAGGACGAAAAAGACCTAAATGTTCAACCAAAGACACAAATGTAGTTATTGGATGCACAAGATTGGTTAAAAACCCTAATTGGACGAGAATAAGCCTTGGGAGGACGAAAATGACCTAAATGTTCAACCAATGACACAAAATCACTTATTGGATGCACAAGATTGGTTAAAAACCCTAATTGGACGAGAATAAGCATAGGGAGGACGAAAATGACCTAAATGTTCAACCAATGACACAAAATCACTTATTGGATGCATAAGATTGATTAAAAATCCTAATTGGATGAGAATAAGCCTAGGGAGGACGAAAATTACCTAAATGTTCAACCAATGACACAAAATCACTTATTGGATGCACAAGATTGGTTAAAAACCCTAATTGGACGAGAATAAGCCTCGGGGGAATGAAAATGACCTAAATGTTTAACCAATGACACAAAATCACTTATTGGATGCATAATATTGGTTAAAAACCCTAATTGGACGAGAATAAGCCTTGGGAGGACGAAAATGACCTAAATGTTCAACCAATGACACAAAATCACTTATTGGATGCACAAGATTGGTTAAAAACCCTAATTGGACGAGAATAAGCCTTGGGAGGACGAAAATGACCTAAATGTTCAACCAATGACACAAAATCACTTATTGGATGCACAAGATTTGTAAAAAACCCTAATTGGACGAGAATAAGCCTTTGGAGGACGAAAATGACCTAAATGTTCAACCAATGGCACAAAATCACTTATTGGTTGCACAAGATTGGTTAAAAACCCTAATTTGACGAGAATAAGCCTTGGGAGGACTAAAATGACCTAAATGTTCAACCAATGACACAAATGTACTTATTGGATGCACAAGATTGGTTAAAAACCCTAATTGGACGAGAATAAGCCTTGGGAGGACGAAAATGACCTAAATGTTCAACCAATGACACAGCTGTACTTATTGGATGCACAAGATTGGTTAAAAACCCTAATTGGACGAGAATAAGCCTTGGGAGGACGAAAATGACCTAAATGTTCAACCAATGACACAAATGTACTTATTGGATGCACAAGATTGGTTAAAAACCCTAATTGGACGAGAATAAGCCTTGGGAGGACGAAAATGACCTAAATGTTCAACCAATGACACAAAATCACTTATTAGAGGCACAAGATTGGTTAAAAACCCTAATTGGACGAGAATAAGCCTTGGGAGGACGAAAATGACCTAAATGTTCAACCAATGACACAAAATCACTTATTGGATGCACAAGATTGGTTAAAAACCCTAATTGGACGAGAATAAGCCTTGGGAGGAAGAAAATGACCTAAATGTTCAACCAATGACACTAAATCACTTATTGGATGCACAAGATTGCTTAAAAACCCTAATTGGACGAGAATAAGCCTTGGGAGGACGAAAATGACCTAAATGTTCAACCAATGACACAAAATCACTTATTGGATGCACAAGATTGGTTAAAAACCCTAATTGGACGAGAATAAGCCTTGGGAGGACGAAAATGACCTAAATGTTCAACCAATGACACAAATGTACTTATTGGATGCACAAGATTGGTTAGAAACCCTTATTGGATGAGAATAAGCATTGGGAGGACGAAAATGACCTAAATGTTCAACCAATGACACAAAATCACTTATTGGATGCACAAGATTGGTTAAAAACCCTAATTGGACGAGAATAAGCCTTGGGAGGACGAAAATGACCTAAATGTTCAACCAATGACACAAATGTACTTATTGGATGCACAAGATTGGTTAAAAACCCTAATTGGACGAGAAAAATCCATGGGAGGACGAAAATGACCTAAATGTTCAACCAATGACACAAAATCACTTATTGGATGCACAAGATTGGTTAAAAACCCTAATTGGACGAGAATAAGCCTTGGGAGGACGAAAATGACCTAAATGTTCAAACTATTACACAAAATCACTTATTGGATGCACAAGATTGGTTAAAAACCCTAATTTGACGACAATAAGCCTTGGGAGGACGAAAATGACCTAAATGTTCAAACAATTACACAAAATCACTTATTGGATGCACAAGATTGGTTAAAAACCCTAATTGGACGAGAATAAGCCTTGGGAGGACGAAAATGACCTAAATGTTCAACCAATGGCACAAAATCACTTATTGGTTGCACAAGATTGGTTAAAAACCCTAATTTGACGAGAATAAGCCTTGGGAGGACTAAAATGACCTAAATGTTCAACCAATGACACAAATGTACTTATTGGATGCACAAGTTGGTTAAAAACCCTAATTGGACGAGAATAAGCCTTGGGAGGACGAAAATGACCTAAATGTTCAACCAATGACACAAAATCACTTATTGGATGCACAAGATTGGTTAAAAACCCTAATTGGACGAGAATAAGCCTTGGGAGGACGAAAATGACCTAAATGTTCAACCAATGACACAAAATCACTTATTGGATGCACAAGATTGGTTAAAAACCCTAATTGGATTTGAATAAGCTTAGGGAGGACGAAAATGACCTATATGTTCAACCAATGACACAACATCACTTATTGGACACACAAGATTGGTTCAAAACCCTAATTGGATTAGAATAAGCCTAGGGAGGACGAAATTGACCTAAATGTTCAACCAATGACACAAAATGACAGAAAATCACATATTTGATGCACAAGATTGGTTAAAAACCCTAATTGGACGGGAATAGGCCTTGGGAGGACGAAAATGACCTAAATGTTCAACCAATGACACAAATGTACTTATTGGATGCACAAGATTGGTTAAAAACCGTAATTGGACGAGAATAAGCCTAAGGAGGACGAAAATGACGTAAATGTTCAAACAAATAGACAAAATCAGTTATTGGATGCACAAGATTGGTTTAAAACCCTAATTGGACGAGAATAAGCCTTGGGAGGACGAAAATGACCTAAATGTTCAACCAATGACACAAAATCACTTATTGGATGCACAAGATTGGTTAAAAACCCTAATTGGACGAGAATAAGCCTTGGGAGGACGAAAATGACCTAAATGTTCAACCAATGACACAAATGTACTTATTGGATGCAAAAGATTGGTTAAAAACCCTAATTGGACGAGAATAAGCCTTGGGAGGACGAAAATGACTTAAATGATTAACCCATGACACAAATGTACTTATTGGATGCACAAGATTGGTTCAAAACCCTAATTGGACGAGAATAAGCCTTGGGAGGACAAAAATGACATAAATGTTCAACCAATGACACAAAATCATTTATTGGATGCACAAGATTGGTTAAAAACCCTAATTGGACGAGAATAAGCCTTGGGAGGACGAAAATGACCTAAATGTTCAACCAATGACACAAAATCACTTATTGGATGCACAAGATTGGTTAAAAACCCTAATTGGACGAGAATAAGCCTTGGGAGGACGAAAATGACCTAAATGTTCAACCAAGGACACAAAATCACTTATTGGATGCACAAGATTGGTTACAAACCCTAATTGGACGAGAATAAGCCTTGGGAAGACGAAAATGACCTAAATGTTCAACCAATGACACAAAATCACTTATTGGATGCACAAGATTGGTTAAAAACCCTAATTGGACGAGAATAAGCCTTGGGAGGACGAAAATGACCTAAATGTTCAACCAATGACACAAAAGTACTTATTGGATGCACAAGTTTGGTTAAAAACCCTAATTGGACGAGAATAAGCCTTGGGAGGACGAAAATGACCTAAATGTTCAACCAATGACACAAAATCACTTATTGGATGCACAAGATTGGTTAAAAACCCTAATTGGACGAGAATAAGGCATGGGAGGACGAAAATGACCTAAATGTTCAAACAATTACACAAAATCACTTATTGGATGCACAAGATTGGTTAAAAACCCTAATTGGACGAGAATAAGGCATGGGAGGACGAAAATGACCTAAATGTTCAAACAATTACAAAAAATCACTTATTGGATGCACAAGATTGGTTAAAAACCCTAATTGGACGAGAATAAGCCTTGGGAGGACGAAAATGACCTAAATGTTCAACCAATGACACAAAATCACTTATTGGATGCACAAGATTGGTTAAAAACCCTAATTGGACGAGAATAAGTCTTGGGATGACGAAAATGACCTAAATGTTCAACCAATGACACAAAATCACTTATTGGATGCACAAGATTGGTTAAAAACCCTAATTGGACGAGAATAAGCCTTGGGAGGACGAAAATGACCTAAATGTTCAACCAATGACACAAAATCACTTATTTGATGCCCAAGATTGGTTAAAAACCCTAATTGGACGAGAATAAGCCTTAGGAGGACGAAAATGACCTAAATGTTCAACCAATGACACAAAATCACTTATTGGATGCACAAGATTGGTTAAAAACCCTAATTGGACGAGAATAAGCCTTGGGAGGACGAAAATGACCTAAATGTTCAACCAATGACACAAATGTACTTATTGGATGCACAAGATTGGTTAAAAACCCTAATTGGGCGAGAATAAGCCATCGGAGGACGAAAATGACCTAAATGTTCAACCAATGACACAAATGTACTTATTGGATGCACAAGATTGGTTAAAAACCCTAATTGGACGAGAATAAGCCTTGGGAGGACGAAAATGACCTAAATGTTCAACCAATGACACAAATGTACTTATTGGATGCACAAGATTGGTTAAAAACCTTAATTGGATGAGAATAAGCCTTGGGAGCATGAAAATGACCTAAATGTTCAACCAATGACACAAAATCACTTATTGGATGCACAAGATTGGTTAAAAACCCTAATTGGACGAGAATAAGCCTTGGGAGGACGAAAATGACCTAAATGTTCAACCAATGACACAAATGTACTTATTGGATGCACAAGATTGGTTAAAAACCCTAATTGGACGAGAATAAGCCTTGGGAGGACGAAAATGACCTAAATGTTCAACCAATGACACAAAATTACTTATTGGATGCACAATATTGGTTAAAAACCCTAATTGGACGAGAATAAGCCTTGGGAGGACGAAAATGACCTAAATGTTCAACCAATGACACAAAATCACTTATTGGATGCACAAGATTGGTTAAAAACCCTAATTGGACGAGAATAAGCCTTGGGAGGACGAAAATGACCTAAATGTTCAACCAATGACACAAATGTACTTATTGGATGCACAAGATTGGTTAGAAACCCTTATTGGATGAGAATAAGCATTGGGAGGACGAAAATGACCTAAATGTTCAACCAATGACACAAAATCACTTATTGGATGCACAAGATTGGTTAAAAACCCTAATTGGACGAGAATAAGCCTTGGGAGGACGAAAATGACCTAAATGTTCAACCAATGACACAAATGTACTTATTGGATGCACAAGATTGGTTAAAAACCCTAATTGGACGAGAAAAATCCATGGGAGGACGAAAATGACCTAAATGTTCAACCAATGACACAAAATCACTTATTGGATGCACAAGATTGGTTAAAAACCCTAATTGGACGAGAATAAGCCTTGGGAGGACGAAAATGACCTAAATGTTCAACCAATGACACAAAATCACTTATTGGATGCACAAGGTTGGTTAAAAACCCTAATTGGACGAGAATAAGCCTTGGGAGGACGAAAATGACCTTAATGTTCAACCAATGACACAAAATCACGTATTGGATGCACAAGATTGGTTAAAAACCCTAATTGGACGAGAATAAGCCTTGGGAGGACGAAAATGACCTAAATGTTCAACCAATGACACAAAATCACTTATTGGATGCACAAGATTGGTTAAAAACCCTAATTGGACGAGAATAAGCCTTGGGAGGAAGAAAATGACCTAAATGTTCAACCAATGACACTAAATCACTTATTGGATGCACAAGATTGCTTAAAAACCCTAATTGGACGAGAATAAGCCTTGGGAGGACGAAAATGACCTAAATGTTCAACCAATGACACAAAATCACTTATTGGATGCACAAGATTGGTTAAAAACCCTAATTGGACGAGAATAAGCCTTGGGAGGACGAAAATGACCTAAATGTTCAACCAATGACACAAAATCACTTATTGGATGCACAAGATTGGTTAAAAACCCTACTTGGGCGAGAATAAGCCTTGGGAGGACGAAAATGACCTAAATGTTCAACCAATGACACAAAATCACTTATTGGATGCACAAGATTGGTTAAAAACCCTAATTGGACGAGAATAAGCCTTGGGAGGACGAAAATGACCTAAATGTTCAACCAATGACACAAAATCACTTATTGGATGCACAAGATTGGTTAAAAACCCTAATTGGACGAGAATAAGCCTTGGGAGGACGAAAATGACCTAAATGTTCAACCAATGACACAAAATCACTTATTGGATGCACAAGATTGGTTAAAAACCCTAATTGGACGAGAATAAGCCTTGGGAGGACGAAAATGACCTAAATGTTCAACTGATGACACAAAATCACTTATTGGATGCACAAGATTGGTTAAGAACCCTAATTGGACGAGAATAAGTCTTGGGAGGACGAAAATGACCTAAATGTTCAACAAATAACACAAATGTACTTATTGGATGCACAAGATTGCTTAAAAACCCTAATTGGACGAGAATAAGCCTTGGGAGGACGAAAATGACCTAAATGTTCAACCAATGACACAAAATCACTTATTGGATGCACAAGATTGGTTTAAAACCCTAATTGGACGAGAATAAGCCTTGGGAGGACAAAAATGACCTAAATGTTCAACCAATGATACAAAATCATTTATTGGATGCACAAGATTGGTTAACAACCCTAATTGGACCAGAATAAGCCTTGGGAGTACGAAAATGACCTAAATGTTCAACCAATGACACAAATATACTTAGTGGATGCACAAGATTGATTAAAAACCCTAATTGGACGAGAATAAGCCTTGGGAGGACGAAAATTACCTAAATGTTCAACCAATGACACAAAATCACTTATTGGATGCACAAGATTGGTTAAAAACCCTAATTGGACGAGAATAAGCCTTGGGAGGACGAAAATGACCGAAATGTTCAACCAATGATACAAAATCACTTATTGGATTCACAAGTTTGGTTAAAAACCCTAATTGGAAGAGAATAAGCCTTGGGAGGACGAAAATGACCTAAATGTTCAACCAATGACACAAATATACTTAGTGGATGCACAAGATTGATTAAAAACCCTAATTGGACGAGAATAAGCCTTGGGAGGACGAAAATGACCTAAATGTTCAACCAATGACACAAAATAACTTATTGGATGTACAAGATTGGTTAAAAACCTTAATTGGACGAGAATAAGCCTTGGGAGGACGAAAATGACCTAAATGTTCAACCAATGACACAAAATCACTTATTGGATGCACAAGATTAGTTAAAAACCCTAATTGGACGAGAATAACCCTTGGGATGACGAAAATGACCTAAATGTTCAACCAATGACACAAAATAACTTATTGGATGTACAAGATTGGTTAAAAACCTTAATTGGACGAGAATAAGCTTTGGGAGGATGAAAATGACCTAAATGTTCAACCAATGACACAAAATCACTTATTGGATGCAGAAGATTAGTTAAAAACCCTAATTGGACGAGAATAACCCTTGGGATGACGAAAATGACCTAAATGTTCAACCAATGACACAAAATCACTTATTGGATGCACAAGATTGGTTAAAAACACTAATTGGACAAGAATAAGCCTTGGGCGGACGAAAATGACCTAAATGTTCAACCAATGACACAAATGTACTTATTGGATGCACAAGATTGGTTAAAAACCCTAATTGGCGAGAATAAGCTTTGGGAGGACGAAAATGACCTAAATGTTCAACCAATGACACAAAATCACTTATTGGATGCACAATATTGGTTAAAAATCCTAATTGGTCGAGAATATGCCTTGGAAGGACGAAAATGACCTAAATGTTCAACCAATGACACAAAATCACTTATTGGATGCACAAGATTGGTTAAAAACCCTAATTGGACGAGAGTAAGCCTTGGGAGGACAAAAATGACCTAAATGTTCAACCAATGACACAAAATCACTGATTGTATGCACAAGATTGGTTAAAAACCCTAATTGGCTAGAATAAGCCTTGGGAGGACGAAAATGACCTAAATCTAAAACCAATGACACAAAATCACTTATTGGATGCACAATATTGGTTAAAAATCCTAATTGGTCGAGAATAAGCCTTGGGAGGACGAAAATGACCTAAATGTTCAACCAATGACACAAAATCACTTATTGGATGCACAAGATTGGTTAAAAACCCTAATTGGCTAGAATAAGCCTTGGGAGGACGAAAATGACCTAAATGTTCAACCAATGATACAAAATCAGTTATTGGATGCACAAGATTAGTTAAAAACCCTAATTGGACGAGAATAACCCTTGGGATGACGAAAATGACCTAAATGTTCAACCAATGACACAAAATCACTTATTGGATGCACAAGATTGGTTAAAAACACTAATTGGACGAGAATAAACCTTGGGCAGACGAAAATGACCTAAATGTTCAACCAATGACACAAATGTACTTATTGGATGCGCAAGATCTGTTAAAAACCCTAATTGGACGAGAATAAGCCTTCGGAGGACAAAAATGACCTAAATGTTCAACCAATGACACAAAATCACTTATTGGATCCACAATATTGGTTAAAAACCCTAATTGGACGAGAATAAGCCTTGGGAGGACGAAAATGACCTAAATGTTCAACCAATGACACAAAATCACTAATTGGATGCACAAGATTGGTTAAAAACCATTATTGGACGAGAATAAGCCTTGGGAGGACGAAAATGACCTAAATGTTCAACCAATGACACAAAATCACTTATTGGATGCACACGATTGGTTAAATACCCTCATTGGACGAGAATAAGCCTTGGGAGGACGAAAATGACCTAAATGTTCAACCAATGACACAAAATCACTTATTGGATGCACAAGATTGGTTAAAAACCCTAATTGGCTAGAATAAGCCTTGGGAGGACGAAAATGACCTAAATGTTCAACCAATGACACAAAATCACTTATTGGATGCACAAGATTAGTTAAAAACCCTAATTGGACGAGAATAACCCTTGGGATGACGAAAATGACCTAAATGTTCAACCAATGACACAAAATCACTTATTGGATGCACAAGATTGGTTAAAAACACTAATTGGACGAGAATAAGCCTTGGGCGGACGAAAATGACCTAACTGTTCAACCAATGACACAAATGTACTTATTGGATGCACAAGATTGGTTAAAAACCCTAATTGGCGAGAATAAGCTTTGGGAGGACGAAAATGACCTAAATGTTCAACCAATGACACAAAATCACTTATTGGATGCACAATATTGGTTAAAAATCCTAATTGGTCGAGAATAAGCCTTGGGAGGACGAAAATGACCTAAATGTTCAACCAATGACACAAAATCACTTATTGGATGCACAAGATTGGTTAAAAACCCTAATTGGATGAGAATAAGCCTTGGGAAGACGAAAATGACCTAAATGTTCAACCAATGATACAAAGTCATTTATTGGATGCACAAGATTGGTTAAAAACCTTAATTGGACCAGAATAAGCCTTGGGAGTACGAAAATGACCTAAATGTTCAACCAATGACACAAAATCACTTATTGGATGCACAAGATTGGTTAAAAACCCTAATTGGCTAGAATAAGCCTTGGGAGGACGAAAATGACCTAAATGTTCAACCAATGACACAAAATCACTTATTGGATGCACAATATTGGTTAAAAATCCTAATTGGTTGAGAATATGCCTTGGGAGGACGAAAATGACCTAAATGTTCAACCAATGACACAAAATCACTTATTGGATGCACAAGATTGGTTAAAAACCCTAATTGGACGAGAATAAGCCTTGGGAGGACGAAAATGACCTAAATGTTCAACCAATGACACAAATGTACTTATTGCATGCACAAGATTGGTTAAAAACCCTAATTGGACGAGAATAAGCATTGGGAGGACGAAAATGACCTAAATGTTCAACCAACGACACAAATGTACTTATTGGATGCACAAGATTGGTTAAAAACCCTAATTGCACGAGAATAAGCATTGGGAGGACGAAAATGACCTAAATGTTCAACCAATGACACAAAATCACTTATTGGATGCACAAGATTGGTTAAAAACCCTAATTGGACGAGAATAAGCCTTGGGAGGACGAAAATGACATAAATGTTCAACAAATGACACAAATGTTCTTATTGGATGCACAAGATTGGTTAAAAACCCTAATTGGACGAGAATAAGCCTTGGGAGGACGAAAATGACCTAAATGTTCAACCAATGACACAAAATCACTTATTGGATGCACAAGATTGGTTAAAAACCCTAATTGGACGAGAATAAGCCTTGGGAGGACGAAAATGACCTAAATGTTTAACCAATGACACAAATGTTCTTATTGGATGCACAAGATTGGTTAAAAACCCTAATTGGACGAGAATAAGCCTTGGGAGGACGAAAATGACCTAAATGTTCAACCAATGACACAAATGTACTTATTGGATGCACAAGATTGGTTAAAAACTCTAATTGGGCGAGAATAAGCATTCGGAGGACGAAAATGACCTAAATGTTCAACCAATGACACAAATGTACTTATTGGATGCACAAGATTGGTTAAAAACCCTAATTGGACGAGAATAAGCCTAGGGAGGACGAAAATGACCTAAATGTTCAACCAATGACCCAAATGTACTTATTGGATGCACAAGATTGGTTAAAAACCCTAATTGGACGAGAATAAGCCTTGGGAGGACGAAAATGACCTAAATGTTCAACCAATGACACAAAATCACTTATTGGATGCACAAGATTGGTTAAAAACCCTAATTGGACGAGAATAAGCCTTGGGAGGACGAAAATGACCTAAATGTTCGACCAATGGCACAAAATCACTTATTGGATGCACAAGATTGGTTAAAAACCCTAATTGGACGAGAATAAGCCTAGGGAGGACGAAAATGACCTAAATGTTCAACCAATGACACAAAATCACTTATTGGATGCACAAGATTGGTTAAAAACCCTAATTGGATAGAATAAGCCTTGGGAGGACGAAAATGACCTAAATGTTCAACCAATGACACAAAATCACTTATTGGATGCACAAGATTGGTTAAAAACCCTAATTGGACGAGAATAAGCCTTGGGAGGACGAAAATGACCTAAATGTTCAACCAATGTCACAAATGTACGTATTGGATGCACAAGATTTGTTAAAAACCCTAATTGGACGAGAATAAGCCTTGGGAGGACGAAAATGACCTAAATGTTCAACCAATGACACAAAATCACTTATTGGATGCACAAGATTGGTTAAAAACCCTAATTGGACGAGAATAAGCCTTGGGAGGACGAAAATGACCTAAATGTTCAACCAATAACACAAATGTACTTATTGGATGCTCAAGATTGGTTAAAAACCCTAATTGGACGAGAATAAGCCTTGGGAGGATGAAAATGACCTAAATGTTCAAACAATGGCACAAAATCACTTATTGGATGCACAAAATTGGTTAAAAACCCTAATTGGACGAGAATAAGCCTTGGGAGGACGAAAATGACCTAAATGTTCAACCAATGACACAAAATCACTTATTGGATGCACAAGATTGGTTAAAAATCCTAATTGGACGAGAATAAGCCTTGTGAGGACGAAAATGACCTAAATGTTCAACCAATGACACAAATGTACTTATTGGATGCACAAGATTGGTTAAAAACCCTAATTGGACGAGAATAAGCCTAGGGAGGACGAAAATGACCTAAATGTTCAACCAATGACACAAATGTACTTATTGAATGCACAAGATTGGTTAAAAACCCTAATTAGACGAGAATAAGCCTAGAGAGGACGAAAATGACCTAAATGTTCAACCAATGACACAAAATAACTTATTGGATGCACAAGATTGGTTAAAAACCCTAATTGGACGAGAATAAGCCTTGGGAGGACGAAAATGACCTAAATGTTCAACCAATGACACAAAATCACTTATTGGATGCACAATATTGGTTAAAAATCCTAATTGGTCGAGAATATGCCTTGGGAGGACGAAAATGACCTAAATGTTCAACCAATGACACAAAATCACTTATTGGATGCACAAGATTGGTTAAAAACCCTAATTGGACGAGAGTAAGCCTTGGGAGGACAAAAATGACCTAAATGTTCAACCAATGACACAAAATCACTGATTGTATGCACAAGATTGGTTAAAAACCCTAATTGGCTAGAATAAGCCTTGGGAGGACGAAAATGACCTAAATCTAAAACCAATGACACAAAATCACTTATTGGATGCACAATATTGGTTAAAAATCCTAATTGGTCGAGAATAAGCCTTGGGAGGACGAAAATGACCTAAATGTTCAACCAATGACACAAAATCACTTATTGGATGCACAAGATT